>JAPZLL010000001.1:1951171-1975155 GCA_036250225.1 Cercophora sp. LCS_1 | reverse complement strand
CTGTGGCTTAGTGCCTTGGCACCCCCACTACCACTGCTGCAAAGCAGCAGTGCTGTTGGCCACCAGTTACAGGGCACTGGTAGCTATTAATTCAACAATTACTAATGCCCATTTGTTTTATTAGTCCTTGTTAGAATTTTAAAATAAAAAGTTTATTTCGGTTGGAAATAATACTATTTAACCAAAGGTGAACTAATATAATATCCCTTTTAAATATATAAGCGAGCTATTTTGTATTTATATTCTTTTTATAAAGTAAAAAATATACCTATTTCATTAGTCTATTGACAATTATCCAAATGGAATTATAGTTAATGCCTATAGTGGGGTCCTTTAAGTCTGGAATCCCTATAATGAAGTCCATTAAAATTGAACTTTATGGTGTCTCTAGGGCTGAAAGAGGTTTGAAAAGTCTATAGGGTTTATATTGCTTAGTTTTAGTTTTATTGTAAATGTTGCAATTATTAATAATCTCTTCCACCAGTTTCTTTATTTCTAGAAAGGCATAGCTTTACTTAGCCTATATAAGTATTTTTACTCTTCCCATATATCCGCTAATTTATACTTAGTAAATTTGTTGGACGTATTTTTACTAGAGGTTGGGTTTATAAATATAGGGCTTATTATTATATTATAGCCTATTGTTTTTATTATATCCTCTAGTAACTTTATTATTAATGTCCCAGATGTTATAGTAATATATATAGTGGTTATAATTTCCTCGGGCGCAATTTTAATATTGCCCATGGAAGTTGCACTTGTTATAGGGGCCTCTTTGCCTATTCTGAGGGTAGGGTCCTCTAGTAAATTCCCTTTTTCGTGCCTGGAAATCCTCCTATTGCCATTTAACCTAGTATTCCAGGAGTGTGGTCTATTAAATATAAATAGTGTCTTTGGGCATCTAATCCTCCGTAGTTTGTGGGGTATATTTAAGCGTATTATCCATAGTTTATTGGAGGATTAATAGGGACTTTGATTATTTATGGGTGTAGTAGTAATCTATTCTTCTACTGAGAGTATTAGCCCTCCCGTTATCCTTTCCCTTAATATAGTGGATTTTAAAGTGGAACGGGGCTATAAGTTTTAACTACCTCGCCTACCTTGGGCTAAGTTTTTTAATAAGGAAGTACCTAAGGTTATTATAATTTAAGAGGACCTCGACTGATTTTTCCGTTCCTGTTAGGTAGGGTGCCCACTTAGTGAAATACTGGATGATTGCTATTAATTCCTTGTTATAAATGGGGTATTGTAGTATAGACCCACTAATTGCCTTGGATAGAAATATATATGGGTAGTATTTTTCATTTTTCTAATATTAGCTGAGGACTCCTCCTAGGGCAAAATCCAAAGTATTGGTCTCTATCCTAAATAGTCTTAAAAAGTCTGGGAAAATTAATACTAATACTATTGTAAAGGTATATCTAAGGTTATTAAATATCTTTTATTATCGAGAAGTCCATTCAAACGTTATTTCCATTTTGTATAGTTTGTATAAAGGTTTGGCAATTTTAGTAAATCCCTGGATAAAATATCGATAGAAGTTGATTAGTCCGAGAAATGATTGTACTTCCGTTTTGTTCCTTGGTATAGGTTAGTTTTGGACTACTTTAACCTTTTTTGGCTATATCTTAATTTTTCTGGGGGAAATCTTAAATCCTAGGTAGTTGAGTTTTTAAATGTAGAATTGGCTTTTTTCCGGGTTTATTATTATTTTGGCCTTTTCCAGAACTATTAATATTTATCGGACATATTAGTAGTATTCCTTGAGCGTTTTTAAATAAATGAGGATATTATTAATATAAGCGAATATAAACTTATTAATGAATAGTTTTAGAATATAGTCAATTATGCTCTGGAATGAAGTGGGAGCATTGGTTAGTTCAAAGGGCATGACCCAATATTAATAGTGTCCTTTTAGTGTCCTAAATACCGTTTTGTGTTCGTCCCCTATTTTGATTTACTAGTGGTTAAACCCTATGGGGGAGTTAAGGCTGGAAAACTAGTTTTTTCTTACTAATTGTTCCCTAAACTCGGAGATGAGGGGTAGTGGGTATTGGTTTTTAATAGTATTTTCATTAAGTGTTCAGTAATCGATGACTAAGTGGAGTTTTCCGTCCTTCTTGGGAACGAACAGGATTGGATATTCTATTAGTAATTGTAAATGTTCAATAAACCCATTCTTTAGATTTTCATTAATATATTCCTTTAATATTTTGAACTATTTGGGATTTAAGTGGTAGGTTTTAAAGGATTTTAACTATACCCCCTCCTTTAACTTAATCTTATAATCCTATAGGCCATATCCGGGCAATTTTTTAATTTTTCTTCCAAATAGTTTAAAATATCGATATTCTTTCGGTATACTCCCCAAACTTATTGATTTTTCCTCTGAATCATTATTTGGGTCTGTATAACCTCTATCCCTCGGTTCGTCGCCTAATTTATAATTGGAGTCGTAATCGTTATTATATATAGTAAATCTAATCTATAATACTACTAGCTCTTGGAACTTAGTTCCTTTAGGGGATTCCCCGTGTGCCTTCAGCTCTACGCCAGATCTCGCTTTCCTAATTGTATATATTACGCATTTTGGGTATGGAGATGAGGCCTTATCGTTACAGTTTTAAATTAAGAGGTGGCTGCCCTTAAAAACCTGCCAAGGGTTATATTTCTTTAGCCATAGTTCTCCCAGGATTATATTGTATCCAACTACTGGTGTAATCCTAAAGGTGATCTTCTATATATTTCTGTCCACTGTAATTAGAAATGTTGAAGAGTATATAATCCTTTTATTATTGTAGAGATATGGTATTCCTTTTTTTAAAGTAATATTGATGGGGGCTGGTAGCTCCTCGTGTGGAAGTCTGTACCTATTAATAAAGTGGGGGTTAATTAGGTTATTTATGCTGCCTATATTGATTACTATTCGTATTCTGAATGGTTTTTTATATCCGTTGGTTCTATTGGTATTAATTGTGAAATATCGCCAATTATTTTCTATTACTATTATAGCAATAACGGACTTATAAGGTCTTTAGGTATATATCCTCTAAATACCTCGTTTTCTTCTTAGGGCTTATATAAATTACTGGATTAGAGGTTTTTAGGCCCTGGTGTGGGCCTTAACTTGTTTCCCAGGCAAGTCCTTGGGTGCTCTTTGTTAAGCCGTAAGGTATTGTGTATAATGCCCCGGGCGTCCTTTTTGAGGGTCCAGTCGATTTTAAACGGCTGGATATTACTGAGTTCCTTAAATGCTGGCTGGAACTGTTTGCAAGTATCCTTCCTGGCCCTGCACCTTGTTTGGCGATTCCTGGGCTTATAAACTATATAAGTAACCTCCTAATTTACTGTCTATTTATAAGCCTTCTCCCTTTAATAATCCGGATAGCCTAGATTAGTATAAACTGGTAGGAAATGTATAGGCATTTATCCAGCACTTGGTAAATAACCCTAAGTATTGAGTTTTGTCCATTTATCCTAAATCTAACTATCCTATTAAGGCGGAGGTTAGACTTCTCTATAGTCTAGTATAATGGGTTGGTTCTTTATCCATTATTATATAGGGGAAGGATTTGATAATAGGCCTTCTGGGCTAAATAGTATATATAGTGGCACTGTGGGCATACACAGTCGATTTATAACATGTGTTTATAGCAATAGTGGAGGGGGTATATAGTTAGGTGCTCACCCTCCTTGGGTGTCTCTATGAGGTAGTATTCCGATAGGGTCCAGAATATTAGATATTTTTCTCCAAGGTATCGAAACTCCCGTTTGACCTTATTACTGTATACCCAATCCTTTCAGTCTCCATAAGTGGATTTCCCTTCTTCCGGTCAATTATTGGGTCCCCATTCTTCTTTTATCAATTGCTAGTACTGAGGGAAGTTATTATTTTAGCTTGTGGAGTTATTGGGGTGTGTTTTTTAATGGCAATTTCGATTTAATAACTATTACACTCCTAGGTTTAATCCTTTTATATGGGTTTCCGAGCTGGATAGGATTTTATACTGGGCTTTTTCGCTTATCTTTTTACTTCCTAGCGGGGGGGTATGGGCGTATGCCTATACTATTTCCTTAGCGTTTCTCCTTCTCTCAAGCTATTGTCGAAGAGCCTAAGGGTGCCCGTCCTTCCTGGTGGTAGCCCAATATTTACTTTTTTGGATTGGTATTTACTACTTCCTAATTTAAGATTCTCGCGGGCATAGATCCATTCAGTATATTTAAATAAGTCTTATCGATCCGGGGAGAGGGAGGCAAAGAATGTATCTCTAAATTCCTTATTCTATTGCTTGATCTTTCGTTCTATAGGCAGGGCTTTTTGTTCTTTGGGGGCTGGGGTGATTTTTCCTATAAAGGAGAGAATTGGTCTATTGTTTTGTTTTCCAGTATAGCCATTATTAAAGGCCTGGTTAATGACATTATTTAAAAGGTAATAGTTATTGTCCGGTATATAGTCCATCCACTCGTTGTCCTTAGAATTGGTTATATGGATAATTATTAAGGTATCTATAGTCCAAACGGTTATTTTGGGTTCCGGTAGTGGTATCCATGTGCCTTTTTTAGGTATTTTATATTCCCTGGCGAAGTGTCTGTTCTTATTGCAGTTATAATAACAGACCTTATTCTTGTCCTTGGGTAGCGCTTTGCCAGCTTGTTTCGTACCGTTACGTCCATCCTAAACTATACTAATATCCATAAATCCAGCATATATTCCATATAATATATTTGGTGTGGTTTATTGGGCAAAGTATTTGTGAGCCTTTTCGGTAAGTTTTTTCTTACAGATTAGTTTAATAGGGGGCTCCTTTTTCTAGTTGATCTTTTATTAATAGTTAAAATAGCGGTTATTGGCCCTAATGGTAAATTCGACCACTTCCTAAAGTCTTTTGGGATGATTGACCTTATAGAACTTATTAGTAATATACTGCTTTAATCCCTATTAGAATAGTATTATTAAGGCTTTATCTTTGAGGTTGGTATTAGTTGCAATTATGCGGGACAAAGTTGCGTATTTTGTGACTGAGGTGCGTTGCTGCAGATTTAGGAACTTTTGCTCGGCTCTGCGCGAAGCGTCCAGCTCTCCAAACTTGGTGGTAATTGCGCGGATGAAGTTCTCGAAATTAATGAACATATTGTATAAAGTGGTATATCTGGCCCGGAAACTGGCTTTCTTTGCTTTTTCCGTCTAACTCTTATTACCCTTAATGTTTATATATTTGTAGTACTATTTCGAATGTGGTTCGAACTATTTGGTAGCTATTTTATTCAAGAGTGCTCTGCCAAAAATGGTTATGGACTCGTTATCCTTAAAGTAATATATATTATAAATAATGTAGTTGTAGAGCTGGATAATCCAGGAATTAAATTGTGAGGATTTTCCCTTAAAGCGTGGGGGGGTAGGTAATTTAATGAGCTTGTAGTATAATGCCTTCACCCCTATATTTTTGTCCTCCATAGTATTGACCTTATCTCTAATGCTTTTTTGTTCCAGCTTTAAAGCCTGGAGTATCCTAATAAGTTCCTTAATGGAGGAGGGGGTAAAAGAGGTATTAAATATTTCCTTACCTTTAATACCTCTAATGGTAGATCTAATGGCCGATATTATAGAGGTTCAGTTCGAAAGTTCAACAAATAGCAACCTTGCGGAAAGACACTAATAACGTAATACGGCTTGCTCTAAGTGCTCCAGGAGAGGGCTCAGTAAGGACAAATTATAAGAGCGGATAGGGTCCAATGCTCTAGGTGGGAGGTGTAAGGTAATTAAGTGAAGGCTAGAACAACTTTCAAAGGGTAATATATTATTAAATAGGTCGCAGACTCTAAGGTCCCAGACAATGGGTTTTAGTAAGTAATGCTCAAGAACAATGTATTGCTAGCATAAGGATCCAAAAGTCCTCACACAATTGTGGGTACAACTATTGTATCTATATATATGCGATGCTCCTTGGGACTTGAGCCTGTTGGACCCGAGGCCGGGTCTATTGGGGCCGGGTCCATTGGGGCCGGGTCCAACCTGACTGGTCCTTCCGTGGACCCGAGCACCATGGACCCGAGGCCGGGTCCATCGGGGCCGGGTCCAACCTGATTGGTCCATTTGGGCTTTGTGGGTCGTTGCACCCTGGGCCCAATGATTGGTGCTTCGTAGTTGGCCCGTGCTCCCTCCTTGAGGTCATGACTTGGGTCGTGACAATCATCCCCTCGCACCCGAGGAAAATGGGGTCACCTGACCAACCGGCTGATTACATCATCCCCTCGCACCCAAGGAACGCCGAAACATGGGGTCACCTGACCGCACCGGCTGATTACATCATCCCCTCGCACCCGAGGAACACCAAAAAATGGGATCACCTGACCAACCGGCTGATTACATCTCTCACCGGCTGATTACATCATCCCCTCGCACCCGAGGAACAGCCGAAAAATGGGGTCACCTGACCGCACCGGCTGATTACATCATCCGCTCGCACCGGAACAGCCGAGAAATGGGGTCACCTGACCGCACCGAGGAACGCCGAAAAATGGGGTCACCTGACCACACCGGCTGATTACATCATCCGCTCGCACCCGAGGAACAGCCGAAAAATGGCCTGATGCGGCGCTGACCTCACCCCGAGCTCCACAACTTCATCTTTTGCTTCTCCATCGACCCGACCCGAACCACGTTTCCGAGCCATTGACACGCCGCGACCCCGCGAAAACACAACCCCCGAAAACGCAACCCGCCGACGCCATGTTCCAGCGTCAGCTCCTCGACACCATGTTCCAGCGTCAGCTCGTCCGCGGCGCCTCGCGCGTTGCCGCCCGTGCCCGCCCTGCCGTCCAGCGACGCCTCGCGAGCTCGACGCCCGGCCCGGCCGGCGAGAACGCCTTTGTCCGCGAGCGGCGCCACGTCAAGGAGCACGCCGCCGGCACCACGGGTGAGATTTTCCGATGAGAGGGGTTGAAGGGGTTATCTCTCGAGAGGGAGAGGGGTTGAGGGAGAAGAATGCTGACTGAGGACAGATCTCTGGCGCAAGATCTCCATCTAGTATGTACTCTCGGACTCTTGCGTTGTTTTTTGGGAACGAAAGCTGGAGAAAAAAAACGAGTCTCGAATCCTTGCTGACAAAACCGCAGCGCCTGCGTCCCCGCCCTCGTCCTCGCCGGCGCCAACGCCTACAACCTCTACAACGAGCACTGGGAGCACTGGTCGCACCTCCCCCCCCTCGAGGAGCGCGTCGAGTACCCCTACCAGAACATCCGCACGCGCAACTTCCCCTGGGGCAACGGAGACAAGGTGCGTCTGTTTTTTTTTTTTTTCCCTATAAGAACCGTGCTGACAAGATGCTAGACCCTCTTGTACGTCGCTTTTGCTCTCGGAGATTTGTACTGACTGTTTGCAGCTGGAACGACTCGGTCAACTACCACAACAAGGACAAGACCACGTAAGCATCAGGATGCTTCGAGGACAAGGCCACGTAAGCGTCGGGAGAGCTTCGAGAACAGGGGCTTGGGGTGCCGTGCAGATGGATGGAGAGAGGTGCCGTGCAGATGGAGAGTGATGATGGAGGTGCCGTGCAGATGGAGAGCGATGACGGAGGTGCCGTGCAGATGGATGGAGAGGGGTGCCGTGCAGATGGATGGAGAGCGATGACGTGGAGGAAGCCGGACGGCTTGTACATGTTTCCTAGAGTTGAAAACAGGCCCACCGGCCTTTCGCCGCCTGCGCGACCCGATGGGGTGCCTTTCGCCGTCTGCGTGATCCGATGGGGTTGGCCTCTCACCGTTTGACGGACCTGATGGGGTGCCTTTCGCCGTTTGACGGACCCGATGGGGTGCCTTTCGTGATCCGATGGGGTTGGCCTCTCACCGTTTGATGGACCCGATGGGGTTGGCCTCTCGCCGTTTGATGTGCGCGTCGCTTCGCTCGACGGGTTCGACAGATATCATTGCGAGCGAGCTTTTTGTGGTATTCACCAACACAACCAGATGCCTCGACGGGCTCGACAGATATTGCATCCCCACGGCGAGAAGCAGAGGTCGCCCTTTAGTGTTTGCTCGACTTTTCCTTGCAGGAAGGATATCGACTTGGGGTGGTGCCGGTGCATTGGTGTCCAAGGTATGGCTGGGTTGGCTGGGGCGAACACAACGACCCCCCGCCACGCGCTGCGTCCCTACTGCAGGAACAAAAACGAAAAGCAGAGGTCCCCTCCCTGCCCCTCGGTCTTTTCCGTTTGTTTTTGTAGGAAAGGGGTGGTGCCGGTTCATTGGTGCGCAAGGTTGGTGCACAAGGTTAGCGGCTAGCATGGCTGGGGCGAACACTACGACCCCCCGCCGCGCGCTGCGGTAGGGAGACAGAACAGGAACAAGAAGTAGAGGTCCCTGCCCTTTGGCTTTTACTCGACTTTCCGTTTGTTTTTGTAGGAAACCGGTGCACAAGTCAAGACCAACACAACCGGCCGTTTCCGGACCCCTGAATCACGTGTGGCCTAGGTGTGCCGTCGACATGCTGGCCAGAAATGCCAGGAGATGAGGCGTGCGAGAGAACACCAAGGAAATAGTCGTCGTCGTCCATCTCCGGAGTGCCTATACCCTGAAAATGATCAGCCAAATTCCCTAAGGGAGCAGTCCCAAACTCCATCCATACCTCCAACCTTTGTGTGATGCCGAGCGGGCGAGGTACTCTGCTTCCATACCCGATAGTAATTGACGAAGAGAGCATCCTGCTTGACAGACGAAAATTGTTGAAGGAAGGAAAAGTCGAAAGAAATGGGTTGCGCTTTCCAAACGTGGTCGAAATGGATGCCGGATTGATCCAGGGCACACGCACCGTGGATCCAGTGGAACGAGCTGTGTGAGAAAGCACCTTAATTCGGCAAGAGGGGCAGGATTGACGTCAGTCTAGGGCAAGGTGCAAAGGCGCTGAAGGGTCTCAGTGAGAGTGAACCCCAGTTATACCTCGCCCGTGAACTATCTAGTTGCTGGGGATGGTCGCCAAAGGTCAACCCACATTTCCGTGAAGCGTTGGCGCCTGTTGGGCTTGCAGGCTTTCACAGGCTGGTGAGCCCAGCCTGTAGGAGGCAAGGCCGCCGACACCCCGCGTCCACAGGAGTCTCCGCTGGGCATCAATGCATCCCACTTTATATACAGGAGAAGATCGCTCAGCATTTCCTCATCTGCTCACATTGCTATAGTAACACTCAATTATGGAACCGTATTTTGATAGTATTTCCACCCTAGATTCCCTCTAACCCTAATCCTTTGAGACCGTCCAGCTACCGGCTGCCAGTGGCTGGAACCGCACACAGCTTTTGGCCTGTCGCGTGCTAATCGTTAGAGGTATCCTCCCCGTTCTCAGCAATCATGTGTTCGAGGGGCAGTGGCCACCCGAAATCTTAGGGTTAGATGGCCCGCCTACCGGCTATGACAGCATTCCAGAGCCTTGTCTGGACTGCGCGGCTGCAGTCCAGACACCCTAGGTTTGGTATGGGCTGCCCTTGCCGAGTTCCACCGCCATGAGACCGCCCAGGTGGATCATGGCAGCAACTATGATAGCGACAGCGACAGCGACACAAGCATGGCTGGCGTCAACCTGCCACGCGCAGCACGTCCCCGTGCGCAACGTCAGCCCCCTCTCGATTTTGTCGATTCTGGTACTATGCAGATAGGGTCTTCAAGCCCCCTGAGTTCGTCTATCTCCTCACAACCTGGGAGCCTCTTCACCGGCGGTGATAGTGCCTGGAATTACCCATGGGTACCCATTACCCATGGGTACCCACTACCCATTACCCATGGGTACCCACTACCCATGGGTAGTCATGGGACCCATCAAGTCTTGGCGGGTACCCATGGGTTTGTGGTAATCAAGGTGGTAATGTCAGGGTGATGAGCTTGTGACTATTCCGCTAAAAAGGGGTACGCCGCCTTCTACAGGTTGTCCGTTCGGGGCCTTTTCCGAACAGACTCTCCTCCCTCCTCCCCTCCTCCCTCCTCCCCTCCTCCCTCCTCCTCCTCTTCTTCCTCCTCCTCTTCTTTCTTCTCCTCCTTCTCCTCTTTACTAGAGCCCGGGGGTGCTTGCATTGGTCCCTTCTTAGGCGATTTGGAAGCCCAAGGACGCTTTCTAGGTGTTTTGGCAGCGAAAAGACACTTACCCTCCTTGAATAAACGATTAGTACAGGGATTAGTACAAAATAAAATAGTCAATATACCAGTTCAGCAGGCTCTTCCGGTTCACTCTGAGCTTAAGGGGGGGCTTGAGGGGCTGGCTGTTTGTTTGACTATTAATAGAATTAGCATATTGATTAGTATACATCAAATAGATATATATTTATCGGTATAATAGGTTTGTCCGGATCAATACCCGATAAATTGACCATAGCTGAAATCTGAGTTTGAGGGGCTGGCTGTTCGTTTGACTGTTAATATAATTAGTATATTATTTAGTACACATTGAAGAAATAGATACCGTGCTTGTAGTTCCTTGTAACTCTACCAGTTCGTTATTCCCTTAGACGTTGTTCCCTTGGAGTTGGAAAACCCCAGAATAGTGACTAGGATTAGTACTGTGATTCTTTATTAGGTAAAATTCAGCATGTAGTGCCATGACTGATATAACGTCCTTGATAAGCCATAAGTCCTTTTTTATAAGAGTAATGCATTTCCCATAAATAGTTAGGAGGTTACCAACTAAGATTAAAATTAGTATAAGTTATATAGGGTCAAAACGACTATATACTTATAAAAAGAGTAGTAAGAAACGACTTAGTTACCTCCCGGAGTGCTTTAATGCTTGCCTTCTAAAAATGGAAATATTACCGATTATTAGATACTCCCAAAGCAATTTTCCTCACGAGGCGGACAAAAGGCACAAATAGTATAAGGAGTTCGGTTGAGCTTTGGAGATTTCGAATCTCTCTTAGTGCCACGGCTGTAGACTTATTAGTTATTAATTACCACATAAATTAGTATAATACTTACTACCTGCCTTACGACGATATTGCCGTAAAATATACCCGGCTTGTCCGTTTACTACGCCCTGGGGGATAGGAGCTGCTCGAGATCTCTTGCTACCTGTAAGTGGGTTATAGCAGCAGTATGCCATATTGACCAGCTTTCAGCTGCCTTACCACAAGGATTATCACACAGTTGAGATTTACTATATATTGTGATAACTGCTAGTGGAAGGAGTGGTAAAGAGAAAAGAAAAAATTGAAGTGGTTGCAAAAGGAAGGAGATAGATAGTGGGTGGTGTACTAAAAATAAAGTGGGGTAGGCCATTAAGGTGTTTAGATGTGTGTTTGAAAGGTGTAACCTTAGGCTGTGGCCTAAAAATTATAGTAAGTAAAGTCCACTCTGTAGGCATTGGACGTACCTCTATTATATTTTGGTATAGTTTTGTCTCAATTTTACGTTGTTTAACTTATTTGCTTCTGAGTATTTGCCTTTTTACTCACCAATTTTCTCCCACGCACCTTCCCTCTCCGTTTATACTACTATATAGATAGGTGGTCCGTATACGCTACACTAATATTGTTTACCGCACTTTCCACCCTCCACCTTTCAACTAACTTTTGACTCCAGCCCAGTATATATTGAGTAGAGCTCTATTAGATAGTATATTAATCTGTGTGGTAATTTCCTATTGTTTATACTAATTGGTATTTAGGTTGAGGGTTTATAATAGCGCTGCCGTTACCCAAAAAGGGTGTATATAACACTAACCCAAATATGGTAAAGGTAAATAATTGCAAGAAGAATCTCTTGTTGACCAATCCATACCGGTTTGAAGTTGAAGCGGTAGTCAAAGCCCTCTAGACCTAGATTAATCGCAAATTTAATAAACTGCGAAAGGCACCTGAGTGTCAAAATGTGTCAAATAAGGAATAGTATACCCAGGAGTATAAATTTACAAAGGAGATTGAGGAGGGCTAGTAAGTTCGGTTGTGGTAATCCTTGTGGTAATTAAGCTAATATTTGGCAGTGCAACAAAAAAGAAGTACCCTAATACCCTAGTAGATACGTACGGAATTGACTGCATTAACCGAAAGTGGGGACTGGCAAAATATAATGCAGTCGTCTCTATACAGGACATTTGGGAGGATGATGATAGTGATGAAATTATGGTTAAAAAGTTGGTACGAGAGGATAAGTCGATCGATATAGCTAGAATATGCGGCCCAATCAATTTATATATTGTAAGCCTTATTATAATTGTATTTCGCATTAGTAGTGACGCTTTAAACGAGGAGTGGAAGAAGGAAATTGTTTGGGTATACTTCTTTTTCCAATAGTATTATATATATATTAATTAATATTAGGTAATTGAATAAGCAGCTGACTATGTAATATTAATTCCTGTCCTTAGTAACTGAATCAATGAAGTTCTGGGCAATGTATAGTATATAAACTTGTTTAATGGGTTTGTTTAGTTTGGATGTGCGGGTAAGATGTTTATGGAGAATAAAAAGGACCAGTATAAGGAGCTCCAAAAAAAAGTATTAAGAAGTTTTTAAGAGTGGTAAGTATTGATTACTATAAATATTAGCACATATTAACATTATTAGATTGCGAAGTTAGTATTTAAGGGGTTCCAAGGTCATTAGCGGAAGTATTTAGTCCGTCTTGGCTATAAGTTATTCAGGATTTAGTATGCCCGAAAGCATATTATCGACTTTCTTAAGGCTATAATTCGATATACATACTGCGTATACCCCCAACTCCAGCCCTTCTTTTACCATCCCTACCTCAATACTTGGTCCTCCACTAGTGAGCTTACGTCCAATGAAGTTCGTTTATTCCTGTAATTATACCGGAATATTATGAAATATTGGTAGCGTTATATTCCTGGGTTCGAAGCAGCCTCTCCAAAGACTTTTGCTGATCTGAACATAATGTAGTATATACTATAGTTTAATAATAAGGTTAGGGGTATTCCAAAGAAAATGGGACTTTATAGTCTCTTTTCAGATGATGAGTGGCGTATGTATCGGTATCTTATTAATTTGACGCCTAATGACATTTCGGCCCGCAAATATCGATATGTGAAGTTTGAATTGTAGTAATTGTTGTATTAATCCTATATTATAGATTTTGCGTTAATAAAACAATGCTATTGAAGAGTAAGTGCACTGCTAGTAGGCACCTGTTTATATAGAAGTACTGGTATACTAGTAAGAATATACAATAGTATATATATTAATTAAATTGTTTACAGGGCTCGCCGTCACATTATTGTAAAGCAAATGTAGTACTACTGTATTCCTGGGCGCACATATTATATTATTTCCACACTATACAGACCCCACATTATGCGATATACTCTAAAGCGCTTGTTGTGCGAGTTATGGGACGATCTCTCCCCCGCTAATATTAGTAATGGTTGGTATAACCTCTCAGGCCTAATAATGGATTGGGAGGCTTTTTCTAATAAAGAACTCATATGTGCTGAATATTTCATTAGACTAGGCCCCTCATTATTAAAATAGACCAATTACCGATAGGCATTTCGATTTATATTTGCTAAGCAAACTATTTGAAATCTTTGCAATTTCAACTATATCCCTCCCATATTGATTACACGCGGATATATTAATCCTGCGAGCATTGAGGGGTTTGGTTACGCAATATATTGTAAAATTGCTATAGTTACTAATAAGACTAAGGAAATTCAAGCAGTTATTGATTCCTTTTATTGTGGTAATTAATGTGGTAATATAGAGGTTAATGGGGACAAGATGGAGTTGGATGAGTGATTACCACAATTCCAATACCAAATAGGGCATTATAGACTAGTTATACGCTTGTTGCCATAGTTAATTAGTCTATTAATTGAACTATTTGCCCTATAGTGTGTTAAAACTCAACCATATGCAATTTAATCCCGTAACCGCACAATATTAAAACTACATTTAATATAACTCCTCACTCTTTATTATTTTTATAATTGCCTTTACTAGTGTTATATCTTTGGGCATTATACTGACTCTGCCAGTATATACTGTAGCCAGATTTGAGGCTAGGTTATTAATATGAATATATATATTTGGTAGGGACTATTTATTAGAAAATAGGTTGACTAAGAATGTTTCAGCAATTTCCTGTAAATAGAAAATTGCTATTGCCTGAATATAATCGTTAGGTATTCCAACCGAATGTATGATTTCAATAACCAGTCGCTGAAATGCAAGTGCTGGAATAATGAGTTTAGTAGACTTTTGTTGAGCTTTAATCTCCTATATCCAGAGTGGTACTATTGTTGTAAAAGTTAATTGTAGTAATTAATGTAGTAATCCAATATACCCCTTCTCTTCCTCTTCCCGCTATTGGTATTAGTAACCTCCTTTTATATTTTATTGCGCTTTTGGAGCGGTGTAACCGTTAGCCCTTTGGAACTACTGTTCTAAGTTCCCTTTAGATTAGGCAATCTACTAAGACCCGTTTTCTTTGTTGCCTTGGTTGCCATTTCACGCTTGTTGCCCAGTCGTTAGTACTTTGGGGCTGGAGATTCGTGTGAACCCAATAAAGATTGGTACTTAACCCCTGTTCATTTTCCTTGGGCGCTAGTTTTATTAATAATATTCTCGCTCTCGCCTGTGCCTTTATATAATGCCTCGTTATTACTATTATCAACTTCTCCATTTTTGCGCTAATGGCGAGATGGCTTTTTTTCGCCCATTATAAGTAATTCTGGTTGAGATATGTTATTTTTGTCGGGTTTTTCTGGGATAATTTTGGATAAGTCCTCTGGTTCAACTGTTTTATTAAGGAGTGGGGGAGGTATAGTTGTGGATACAATAGAATAAGTCGATAATGCAATTTGATATAATGGTAGGGGGGAAAGTTTAATACCAAATGGAAGCTTTTTTCAAAAAAAGGGGTATTTAATTGTATTTATTTAAGAAAGGCAATCGGTTGGTTGGATATATAGGGGGTATAAGTACTAGTTTGACATTTCTTTCTGTGTGATAATCGCTGTATTAATTTGTTTTCCCTCCTTTACTGTTATTCTGGTTATTAATCTAGTTTTCAAATACCAGTTTCTTACTGTAATGGGTAATAAACCCACCTTACCTCCTCAGTTAGGTATAGCCCAAAACAGTGACTTATTTATTAATATTCCCTCTAAATTTTATACGGATATTAGTTCTTGGGATATTACCCCCCCCATGCCTACTCAAAATCGGTGTGGTGAAAAAAATGATCTCCTTCTCTGGTCGAATGAGGTACACCAGGAATTTTTAAAGTGGATTGTTATTAAACCGCACATGCAAAACGAACTTAAGTATACCATAGTTTTTAAATGTATAAAAATTGCAGATGTAATATTTAGAGAAAAGCGATTATTAGAACTTTGGGCTCATTTCCACTAAGCTATTGATATTGATATTAGGAAAGTATAGTTAGTATATAAATACTGTTAGAAACAACTGGTATACTCCAATAGTTATGGTAAGAAAAATAATACCCAATTTATGAAAAATCACCTCAGGACCAAAGACTATATATAATGGCAATTCGCACAACCTACCCCGCCTTAATTGCAGACATTTCAACCATTTCCATCTTTAATCAAGAATTATAAGGTTCTATTAGTAGTAAGTGCATTGTGGTAATTGATATAGTAATTCTATAATATACCCAGCATTATTAACTTTGTGGTAATTGATGTGGTAATTGCTAATATATTATTTATTTAGGCTTAAGTCGATTATACCTAGAGTAAAAGGAAAAGCTATAAGAAATTATGCTTATATCTTATTTAGATTCAGCAATTGTTCAATATAATAACTAATCCAGGGACCCAATAATTTCTTATACAAAATAACTCTGTCTATAAGCAACTTCCCTCCCCCAAAACCCTCAGTGCCATTGCTAAAAATATGGCTAACTCCCTTGTGAGCGATATACTCAATAAAAGAGTTCCGGATTCAAAAGTATCTCTTGTTTAGGATGGGTAGTCAATAAAAAAGGTCAAATACGCTCTCCTTAGTATTCTCGTTTACTTCATTAATATAGACTGGGTATTTTATTAAGTCTTAATTAATATAAAGCCGTATAACAAAACTAATAAATAGGAGGTTGTGAATCGCCTCACTATAGAGACAATAAAAGCACTTGGACTCCAGAAGTCTGTCATTGGATGTATTGCTGATAATGCATTTAACTTTAATGTTATTAAAATTTCTCAGTAGCTATAAGAGGAATTTCCTTGTAATAAAATATCTAATATATATTCAATTAGGTATTTCGCATATGTTGTGCAATTAATGGAGGGCAACTTCTATAAGCACTTTAAAGTTTGCCAAAGTAAAGCCAAACTTTCGTTTTAAGTATTAGCGTATGAGGGCCAAGCGCCTTGTTTGGATGAATCTCTCCCGGGTATAATATGAGCATTGGCCAAAGTAAATAATGTATATTTCACACTCTTGTACATTACTAATGTGGTAATCTTTGTAGTAATTAACTATATATATTTGCAACGATGTTAAGTCTGACTGTGTAGCGAAAGACTAATTGGTATGCCGCAAATGCAAAAAGTGGTAATAAAGCCAGTAATGGGGGTTGGCCCTTGATACTGCTTTGCAATTGCCCTACTAAATGGAGCTCTACAACCCTCCTCATAATCCGGGCTTTTAGAGTAAAGGTTATGATTAAGGAATTCATTTAATTTTGCCTACCCATTAAAAACCTGAGGTCTAGTAATACCTCAAGTACCTCTACCCAAGCGATTTGGAGTAGAAGTAGCTAGGTTATATAGTAGACTGTATAAAACTATTATTATTTATGATTGCCCAATTTGATTGCGAAAAAGGCAGTTGTATTAGCCACGTTCTCTCGTATGCGTGGTTTCTTTCCAACTATTTAATTATGATGATATACCGGCTTTAGAAAAAATATTGAGTAAAACCGGAAGAAATATGGGTTGATTCGTTTTTTACTGCCCTATTCACTACTTGAAAAAAGCTCTATAAGTACAAATATAAATTTAATTGCACTAAGGAGGTTTTTATAATTATGAGTATGTTAAACCCACCGACCGTTGGAAGCCAAATACCTATACAATTTCGGATATGGAAAGAATTCGAGTTTTTCCACATTGAAAAGGAAGCCCGTTGGGAGGGCATTGCAGCATTTAGGAAGAGATATTTAGAGTATAGAGGAGGGCGGGTTTTAAGGCCAGTAAATATATATTTAGTGGGAATAAATTAATATTTTATTACTGATATTTTATATTAATTTCTAGCTTATGCTCGCTTTTGACAAAACGGAGACGCTTTAGCTAATATTGACGTTCAAATCGACGAAGAAATCGAATCGTTCATTAAAGAAAGTAAGTAACAACCAATAATACAGCACTTCCAAATGAATTACTAATTATTATATTAATTACTATAGGGATTGGATGCAATGAGGATATACTTGCTTAGTGGAAGAGATATGAAATTGTCAATCCTATTATGGGCGCAATAGCCCGTAATTATCTATTACTATGGGCAGTTAGTACTGACCTTAAACGAGTTTGGAGTAAGTTAAGCGATCTTTTCGGTTTCAAACAGTTATTAATGTATATGGATAACATTAGAAATATCTCTTTGGTTTTTATAAATCATAAGCACATAGCGGATGTTATAATTCCTGCTGAGGATATTTGTAAAACGGATGCTCTAAAAGTGGAAGAAGAGTTTTAATAATTTGGGGAACTCTTGACTGTTAAATATATTAACAACGACAATATGGAAAAAGTTAGTTCTATTAACGCTGGGCAATCTTGAAACAACCTTCCAACCCATTTCCACGTCTCGACATTATCTCCTAAGAACCCCCCATTAATACTGGAACAAAATATACGGAAACAAACAACCTAGGGGGTTACAAGTTATTATAGAAAAAGCACTTAACGGAATATTCTATAACAAATGCCTCATGAGGGAGGTCAAAGAGATGTGGAGGTATTTGAGAATATCAAAAATAGCTTAAATAGCAAGCTGGATATGGATGATAATGACTATAATAACTAATATATTATATTTGAGTCTGGGTTGATTGGAATATAGACTGATATATAGATTGATATATATAGTAATTTGTATATTGATTATTATATCATTTACTACATATATTTATATTTGAGTTATTACTGAAAGGACTAAATATACGTCTGTATTGTTGCACGCATTATTATATGTATAATCATAATCGATGGGTACCCATGGGTACCCATGGGTGGGTAATTCCAGGTACTAGGCGGTAAGGCTCACGGCGCCAATGCCCCGCCCAAAGACGTTATATTCCATTTCGCTAGGCTAGTGCTAGGTTTCACACTTAATTATGGGCCCCCACTGCACCAGGATAGGGGCAGAGTGGTTATATTTATTCAGAGATGCTATTATACTAGTATTATTGCTAGCTGGATTTGGATAGCCGAAGATAATGGAAAGTAGTCCACCTGGGTAGGGTATGCGAGTCTATTATATTAAAGTAAAGAATAGGCTTATCGTTATTAGGGAGGGTAGGCCTATCCCTTTCGATTCTCTTATAGTCCAGATAATAACTGAGGCGCTAGTAATTTATACGAGTACAAGCATATAGGAGTACGTATTTGCCTTTTATCTTTTATCCAATAGCAGTTAATACTTTGGTATACAATTTTAATATTTTTATCATTTTGCCCATTCAGCAATATATGCAATTCTTTTACTTTAAGTTCTCCTCTGGATATGTACGTTCCCTCGCAGCTAATCTTGCGAGCTTAAGCGAAGAGGATTGTTTCCAAATAATATACACTATATTATTCAACCTCAGTAAAAGTTCTTATAGGCTATATTTTATATGGAATATATTGGCTTTAGTTAAGAGACAGTATATGAGTTTGAGGAGATGTAACGGGAGTGTTGTATTCGGTTCGTATGGGATAAATCTGCATTGGATTATTAATAACTCTAGTTCGTCCGACTAAGGTAAGCCCCAATCAAATTTGGTGAGGAAACTGCGAGAGACGTTGGCTATATAAAAGCGTAAATTTGGGGTAAAGATGGCGCAAACCTGGAACCAATGGGATATATTAGTAATATTTGTTAATATTTATAGAAGTATAGTTTTCTAACCCTGTAAGTATCGTTTTGGATATAGTTTCGGGCTGGGTGAGATTTAGCCTGGGTTTGAGCGGCACTAATAAGGGTAGTAGTAATATATGGATTAGGATTATTAGGATCCTTGGGCTTGTATTTACTATCTTTGGGTTGAGATCTTATTATATTGCTACGTTTAATAAGGACGAAAGTCGCTAGTATTATATAGTGTTTGTATGTTTTATATAGACCTATGTTTTGTCAAAGAGTATAGGCAGAGCTTTTAAGGCAGATATATAGTCCGCAAAGCATTAATGGGTAATAATGACTAATAGTGCATAAAGGCTTATATTAGTTTAGTTTGGAAATTATAGAATTTATTAGAATTCTACTTTATTATTTCAAGACGGTCAATTGTTTTGAAAAGGCTAATAACATTTGTTTTATAATTGTCGTTCTTAATATTTTACTGGACGTTTTTAAAGCTGATTTTAAAATGCGCTAAGTTAGACAAGGTCTAGGTCCACAGTAAAAAATAACCTTACATATATAGAAGGATATTTTGGATTTTGGGTGTCAACTTTATGGCTTGAATGGTTACGTATATATTGGCAGAAATTTTTGGGTTGGGGTTCTTATTTTGGAATAGGTTCGACTGCTGCGGGAACCTAGTTGTTCCAGTCTACTGCAGTAGCGCCACTATATTGAACTATAAAGGGGACAGCTCCTGACTAATGGAATCAAATTAGCTGTTTTTACACACTACTTACTAATGTCTGTTCTGTGCATTGCGTGGCTAATGCAGCTCAGGTTTTAATTGCAGATTGCGCGGGGTTGCGGGCGTAAATACCAAGACCTATAGCGAGCGGAACCTCCCGCACCGAGCCTGCAACTCTTTTTTGTATTGCAGCGACCTGAAAACCACACACTGGTATATTAGCAATCCACTATCTTTGCGGTCGCAACGCAAAGGGTCAGCAACCAAATTCCAACCTAATACCAACTATTATAATTGAACTTAATGCTAATACACTAATAAAAATAGTTTTTAAGCCCATTTCCCACCAGAGACCACTAGTAATCTAATGGTGCGAGCGCGAACAAGTGCAAAGCAGCCAGCGTGCACTCCCCAGGCAATGGCAACCCATCCACAATACCAAAATGGCCAGGTTAAATAGTGTGGTTGATTCTACTGGCTCTCAGGAAATGGGTGGTAGTACCGGCGCCCGGTTTATAGAACCGGTACTTAGTCTCAACATCCTACATTACAGCTGCAAACAGCTCTTGAGAGCACTACAACTTTCGTCTCGGCAGCCGTTTTACGCCCCAATACCTCAGTCGCCCCATGCCAATATGTGCAGTTTGTTATACCCACTATACCAAATTCCTCCAATCGACCCCCAACTTCCTCATACGCTCCCAAGTTCGCGCCCCTGATACTAGCCCAATATAAACACCGAGATTCCCAACCAGATTTATTTCCATATCCCTGTTGCCAGCCGGGCTTATCGCACTGATATCAATATACCTAGAGGCCAATTGGAGTATTGGGACGAAAGAGCGCTGTCGGTTAGCGCGCTTTTCGGGGTACTTTATATAGTGGCTACTTTGGCGTGGTCTTTAATGTATCTCCTTCAATGCCCAATTTATATCGGTCTATTATTTTATTACTCCTACCCAAATCTAGATTGGAGGTTTTATACTAACCGCCTAGATTGGAATATACTGACGTTACTTTACAGTTATCTTGCCGTGGGATAGCCTCCCTCCATCTATTACCCCCGCCGATACTTTATAAATTGATAACCAAACCCTTTACTCCCAAACAGACACCAGGCCCATTGCCCGGGAGCCGCTGTGGGCCGAGAAACATGTATTAAATGCCCCCCCGGCTGGCAGTATAATGAGGCGCTGTAAGCTGTATTTGAGCTGACCGCAACGTCAAAAAGAAAAGAGCAAAGACGCTCTAAAGCAACCGCATTGACCCAAGCGGGAAAACATTATACCTCTATATATATGGGCAGCGTCGGGTACGTTACACCCTCAGTAGCCGCATTGCCACGCGCTACAATCATTATAGCGTTTATTGCCTCTATTCAATTTCCTGCTAGCCTAAATGGAATCCGCTTTTATAATAATATTGGGCTATTGTTAAAGGACTAAAATAGATAGTTAAGCCGTTTAAGAATGGCGTTGGAAATACAGGCCCCACTTCAGACTCGGGCGAAAGTAAAGGGGATAACCCTATGGAAATCGGGAATGAGTAATATAGGTAGTGCTTATGTCTTGGGACTTAAATGGAATACTTGTTTTTCTAAATATGCCAGCACGCCGTTTTATAAAGACCGAGGTCAAATAGGGGTAAAGTAAATATAAGTTTAGGCCGTTATAACAGGAAGTAATAATTGTTAAGCGTCCAGATAGATATATATAGAAAATGTGGGAATTCAAGTTATTACTGACGTAAAGACGTAAAGGACGAAATAGTATATTAGAAGCCTTTACCGCTGAGACCTAGCGGCAACCGCCTTGCTAAGCAGCCCGCCCAAGCGCGCGCGAAAACGTCGTGGTTAGATATTAGTATCAAGTTGGAATTTAAAGGGCCTTATACCAGTTGGCACTGTATTCGCTCTTCCAGATAACATCTCCCAGCTGTTAGAGCGAACGGGATGTACAAAAGAGGTGAATTATAACGTTATCTTCGCTATCCAGGGGTAGAGTTATGATATTATATTTTTGGAGGATGCAAGATTCAGTCAGGGAGGTGTTCTACTTTTGCCTATGCACTCCACATCCGCATTTCAATTCGTTCCTCAAGCCGCACGCGCTTCAGAAAAGGTTAGAGTTAAACGGTGTTAACTATTTCCCACCATACTCTAGATATCTACTTTACCGACTGGCGACCACCACGTGTATGCCTAAATTCCTGCAAGAATGAGCTCTGCTAATTGCTCTCTACGAGGGTATTAAACGATGTTTCTTACTTTCTATTTAAGGACTTGTTGAATTAATAGCTACCAGTGCCCTGTAACTGGTGGCTAACAGCACTGCTGCTTTGCAGCAGTGGTGGTGGGGGTGCCAAGGCACTAAGCCACAGTGGGCCCACAGGCCCACTTGTGGCACCTGAACCCCCTGTGGGGCAGGGCCCCACAGTGGCTGCCACACCATGGAAGCCACACACAGAATACGAGGTTCTGTGGCCCACCGAATCTTCCAGATTGCCAGTGCATTACGTCAGTGTTTGGCCCACAGAATCTTCTGGAACAGAAGGCCCCCAGGCCTTCTGTGCCTATAAATATAGGCCTTCTTTCCTTTGTAAATAGTTGATTCAAGCAAGCAACAGTCAATAGACCCTCAGTCACTCTTTGCTTCCGCACAAGTCTTCCGCTGCGTATTACAGTGGGTAAACCCACTGTAAGCTGCCTGGCTACGTACTACGAGCCCTGTGGGCAGCACCCTGTTTTAACAACTTTAAATACTAGGAGGAAAAGGAGAAAGAAGCCAGGGTTACGGTATAACAACTAAGATATATTAAAGAGGATGGAGGAACCGTACTTAAAGTAACTAAAACAGAAACAGGTATTTTTCGGATAGTAGATAGTAGTTTGGTCGATGGGGAACGGAAACTTCGCATTAGGCTCAAAGATTTTGAGTATTGGCCCAATTGCCTCAGAATCGATAATATCTCCGGGGAGATTACTATTTCGTTTTTTCAACTTTACAAAATAATATAGGCAGCTGAGGCTACAGTGGAGCAGAGGGATCGTGAGTGCAGGAAAATACAGTAAGAGAATCATCGAAAGCGGCGAAGGGTTTGGTCACCACTAGAACAACTTACAGAATCAGACGAGAAGCGGTTTAAAACAACCGAGGAAGAAGTCGAAAAGCAACTCAGCAACCAGGACGGAGATTATATCCCAGAGTAGGATGATGTCTTGGGGCAGGTGGCAAAGATAGAACTTATAGAACTAATAGACTTCGGAATATTTAGATCTGCAGATCCCGAGTTCTTGGTACTGCCTCTGAACCCATCATCCTATTCCTGAGCTCCAAGGCTTCCAAATTCGGCATACTTTACACCTACGACCAGGACTCATAGGAAAACTCGGGATCCTGCAGTTCGCAAAGCTCTAGGTGGTCGACTTAAGTGGGATACCAGGTCTGTGATTCCTGGCAGATGTGTTTTCGAGACGGCAGAAAAGTGAATGTCTCCGGTCTTGAGATTTCGGGGGATATGGCCCTTATTCCAATCGCCAGGTGGAAGAGGTGGCGGCAGGGAGACCAGAGAAGGCCCGAAGCACATCTCATCGCAGTCATACAGACCAGAATCGATGGTAATGTATTCAACAATTTTGTTGTCGACAAGGACGCGGAACTCACTTTCGGCTTCTGGATCAACGCTTGCCTGTAGCACCCGAATTTTGGGGGCATGGTCCGGCATTGTGGGGAGGAGATTGAACTGGATGACTTCCATCATTTCCGCGTAAAACCCGTCTTACACTTTCTAGCCCGACGAGATTTGTCATCGGAATCCCTGCATGCAAGTTGGTCCCGACGGTGAGGATCTGACCCGCATCTTATACGCCATACCAACGACGGGACCGGCGCCTCCTTAACTCCGGAGGCTGAAGTCGTTTCCCTCAGGCCATACCCTAGAAGAAAACGGGAAGTAAACGGACCCCGAAACATGAGCCCAGGCTTCGATGGCTAATGTATACGTTGTCTAATCCTATCTAGCCCCCCCTCGCTCAGCCCTATCCTCCTGCTTGATGCCCACGTGTCCAAGTCCTTTTCCCTCAAGAAAACACTTTGCTGGGTACCCAAGTATGTAGAACCCCGCCCACCCTATCAGCGCCGTTCCATCTATTCTGTACAGATATCCAAGTGGACGGGACCCAGTCCCCCGTTTGGGGGGGGGGGGGGGGGGGGGGGGGGGGG
>JAPZLL010000001.1:1734759-1951161 GCA_036250225.1 Cercophora sp. LCS_1 | reverse complement strand
CACCCTATCCGCGCCGTTCCATCTTTTCTGTACAGATTTCCAAGGGGCCGGGACCCAGTCCACCTTTTACCCCCCCCCCCCCCCCCCAGCCCACTACCCCAGTTTTAAACCGCAACGCTTATCTCTTTGAGGAAAGACATGAGTGCACCAGATCACTGTTTGAAGGCCCCCAAGTCCTTCAACGCGCCGGCTAGTCGCCTGTAATCCCGTAGCAACTCCAACACCTCTCCGATTCTCAAGTCGGCCGGATTTTGGATTTCCATGAACCGCCGGATTGGAGGCTCCGTCTTCGGTGTTTCCTTCGGCGGCAACGACGCTGCGATGTCCGGGAAAGCCTGTAACTGTCAGTGGAATTACTTCATCTTTCAATCGTGCCGCGTACCGTCGCCAGATCCCCGCCCGTCGTCGGAGCCGGCGTTACCGGTGCCGACCTTCCGAATCCACGGAACCCTCCGATTCCTGCCGATAACCTTGCCATAGGGTTCAACGAGCTTCCCAGATTCCTCATCGAATCCAGGGCCGACGCCGCCCCTGCTGCGGCCGATGCGCTACTCCCTATTCCGGGTGAGGCCCTCTCCTCTGCAATCGTTCCCGAAGTCGTCCTCCTCCCAACACTCCCTCCGCTCCTTGCACTGTCCGCACTACGGTCCCTGGACACTTTCCTCCCGCCCGTGATCAAGCCTAGCACTTTGTCTTCCCTCGGTGTTGGTGTCCTCTCGTCGGGCCCATGCACTGAGCTCGCTGCACTGGCAGAATCCTCGTCGTCATTAGGTGGCGGGGTTCCAATCAGCTTGCGGGCGTCGTCGAGGGTTTGAGGCACGATGACACCCCCGCCTTGCTCGGGATGATCGCGTAGTTTCCCAATGAGGAATTTGTAGCTGTTATCGAGGGAAGTGCTGATATTTTTGAGGGACTGATCAGCGGTCAACAACACGGCATCGCTGGCTTGGTTGAAGGCTTGTGCCGGGGTGTTGATAAGATCACTCAAGCGGCGGTTGCGAAGCTGAGCAGCCGCAGCACGGAGACTGGTTGATGAGGGATTGGTTTTGCCAGAGGTGGTTCCGGACGCTGCGGTAGTCTCTGTAACACCCGGGGCGGGAACGGAGAGCCCTGGCGAGTACGCTGGAGGGAAGGTTTCCACCTTGGGAGTACCCGGCGCGCTTTTCAACGGGCCAGTGGGAGCTTCGTCTGCGCGAAGAGTAGATAGGTCGACAGTCTGGAGAAAGCCAATAGCTGCCTCGAGACTCGTCAGACAGTAAGCAGTTTCGCCGTTGAGTTTCGGTTCCCAACGGAAGCGTTGGATAAAGTTGACGTCACTGATAACGTTCAGATTCTCAGGAGAAAGTGTGATGAGGGTGTAGATGAGCATCGGCATGAGCTCGTCCGCTGACGAGGATGGATGGAAATGCGACAGGGTGTCGATGATGTTTTTGTGTGCAGCCTTGAGGTGGTTCAGCTTTCCCAGAGGATACCGCGACTCGTTCATGAGTATCAACTCTTTCCTGGCGGATTCGAGAGACGCCCTGACCTCCTCTTGCTTCTTTGCAGCAGCCTCTGGGTCCTTGTCGTCTCCAATCTCCACCCCCAAATCGGTAGGCCCGATCCCTACAACTGCGAGCGCAGCCGTTTTGGAGCGAAGCTTGTCATCCTGAGCTTCGTCTTGGGTGGTGTGGTGGCGGTAGATCTTGTTGTAGATACCCTCGCAAAGCCTCCTTTCCACTGCCTCTTCCATCAAACTCTTTTGCTGCTCCAGGGCCTTTCGGGCCCTTCTTCGATCCGCATACTCTTCGGCTGTCATTAACTGCTGATCCGAGTCCTGCCTAGCGGGCCCAGCCTTGGGCTTCTCCTTGTTGCTCAGCGATGCTGCCTTTGCGCGGAGCAAGCTCGCGGCGGACTGCCGGGTTGAGCCTGTTGGCGCGGGGGAGATCTCTCGTTTCTGCCGAAGAGCTAGACTATCAACATGTGTCTGGATATGGGATGCGGCTGTGGCATAGAAATCCTGGAACATGTGGGAGAGGGTATCAATATTCGGCGGGGTAGGGTGGACTTTAGCAGACAGCTGCTCGATAAAGTGATCGGTGAAGCTAATCAGCTCGATCGGGAGGTTGTCTAGATCGACCGATGCCCTTGGGGGTTCGGGGGCTTCTTCGCTGATTCTGCTCTCGAAGGTGTCCCTTGAGCTAGCATCGGCCTCATTCACTTGCGGCCCCGAAGCCGATCTTTGCGGGGGACTGGTCCCATTCTGAAGAGTGCTCGCTCTTTTTGAGCGCGTGGCTTCGGGGGTGGTAGAAGCCGGTTCGGACCGTGGGAAGGATTGCGTCGACCGCAGGGGGCTTGGGCGATGGGAGGGATTGGACGCCATGAAGCTATTGATCAAGCTGGAGGTCATGATGGTCAGAGAGCTTTCTGCTAGGCCGGGGGTATAAAAACAACAATACAAGCTGGAGTACAACTGTAACCGCTGAAGCAAAGCTGGGGTGAGATAGGATGAACTAACCAGAGCTTCCCGCTGTCGCATAAAGGAATTAAGGATCTTGAAACTTCAGGTTGAAGGGCCAAGAAACCAGATACCGGTAAATTAAGGCCAAAAGCACCCAATGTTGATTTACACATGCATCATTGGGTGCGAGCACTATTGAATAAAACGAATGACTGAGTGGTATGCTCTATTGTGGAGGCATCCGAGTGCCCTGCGACTGATGGGCTTGGATCGCGGTGGTTGAGTGTTCAAGGTGGAGGGTGATGTTAGTCAGGTCAGTGAGAGACCACGCGCTGTAGGCGATCGCCAGACCGGCCTTGCTGGCTTGGCAGCTGATAAGACCCCCTGACGCGTCTTATCATGGGGCTCAAGTCTCCCGAGTTCCATCAAGGGACCCAGCTACCTCCCAGAATGCTGAGGGCAAGAAACGTCTGGTTCTACCAAATCTATCAAGAGTTTGCCGACCATGAAACTTTTTAGACATAAAGTGCGATTGTAATTTGTTCCAGTCCAACAAACCGAAATAAGCTTCTGTCGCCATCGTTGATGCAGCGTCTGTGCCTGAACGTTGAATCTGGAAACCAGTCGTCATCGTCTGGCCAAGAGGTCACATGCCCCATTGCCGAGCTTTGGTTGCGACGTGCTATCTGCAGATAGCATCTAGGTTTCTTAAAGGCGTTTTTTACCCGCAAAAGTACCTCTCCCATAACAGATACTAGTGTCCTCAACAGGATTCCGATAAGGGGAGCTTGATTGGTGGTGGCGTTTCCGCCATCGGCTGGCCCTGCATCGCTGCCTCGTCATTCGGCACGCAACGCGCGGGGACCTCTCAGCGCCTTCCAACACATCATTCTTCATTCCATCACTTCGTCTCCATGCAACGCAACTGACGACACCACCGCGTTTTCCTATTTCTTTTGTTTTTAGTACGCGGGACACAGCCCTCGACAACACGCAAGTATGTTTTCGAGACGGAGGAAGGCGGGTTCAACGTGCACCTCAACGGCTCGGGTCACGGCCCAGTTGTTGCTGTCCTTCCTCGCCCTCTCAGCGTCCCCAGTTGCCGCAGTAGCCAACACCAGGCAGGATGCACAACTGGTTATTCCTATCGATGCGGGTCCTATCCCGCCCCTTATTCCGGAGCCCCCAACACCAGCGGAGCACGTTTTTGTAAGTTACCGCCTGTTGCGTTTTGTTTTCTTGGTGTTGGATTTCCTCGACAGTCAACGCAGGAAAACTGACCATTCGTGTAGACGCTCCGACACATCTACCATCATGGCACAAATAGGCACCCCAAGCTCCATCGCAAGATGGATGTCGTCAATACGAAAGCCGATGTTTGGTTAGCAGCCGAGGATGGGTACGACGAGGAGCGGATAGGGCCACTCAAGGCGAAGAGCAGCCCTATGCGGATACAGAGGCTGGTCGACCGAAGACCGAGTGTTGTAGACCCGGTGGTCGCGATGGCACGAGAACGAGGATATGCCTCGGTACTTGGAGTTGATGCGTGGACAATGGACGACGTCCCCGGACCCAACGTGACCGACAAGGGGACTGTTCTGAGCTTGGCCTTGATGGCCGCAAACGCATATGTGGAAAAGCCAGGGGACCCAGACTGGGAGGATGTTGGCACTCCTTTCAATAGGAGCGCTGATTTTGGGTGGGAAGGCGATGGGCTACGCGGCCATGTCTGGGCGGACGAGACCAACTCGACTATCGTTATCGGCTTGAAGGGAACTTCACCAGCAGTCTTTGATGGCGATGGCACAACAACTAACGACAAGGTCAACGACAATCTATTCTTCAGCTGCTGTTGCGCCCAACAGGGCCCTTGGACGTGGCATCAAGTTTGCGACTGCGCGACTGGTACCTACACGTGCAATAATACGTGTGTGTCGCAGGCTCTGCGGGAAGAAAATCGATACTACCAGGCGGCACGAGAGCTTTACGCTAATGTCACGGAGCTCTATCCCAACTCCCGGGTTTGGCTAGCCGGTCATTCTCTTGGCGGTGCTGTCAGCTCTATGCTTGGCCTCACCTATGGAGTACCGGCTGTCACATTTCAAGCGGTCCCTGAGGCTCTTCCGGCAAGTCGACTGGGTCTGCCTGTCCCTCCCGGCGCGGATCCAAGCGCTCCTCAAACAAGGCAATACACAGGTGCCTTCCACTTCGGGCACACGGCCGATCCGATTTATATCGGCACATGCAACGGAGCGACGGCGTCGTGTTCTTTTGGTGGTTATGCCCTTGAATCAGCCTGTCACACGGGGCGGGAGTGTGTTTATGACACTGTTGGAGACAAGGGCTGGCGTGTTGGAATCGGCACACACAAGATCCGATCGGTCATCCATGACGTGATCATGAAGTATGATACGGTTCCCGAGTGCAAGTTCACCCCTGAGTGCAGAGATTGTGGGCCTTGGAAGATGTATGAGAGTAATGGGACGGAGACGACGACATCATCTACATCATCACCTACATCAACCAAGACCCGCACTCGCACAGAGACATGCAAAACTCCGTAAGCTCCGGTGGCGTTGTTCACAGATGTTCAGTTACTAATTGGAAGCAGGGGCTGGTGGGGCTGTCTCGATGAGACGACTACCACGACAGGCACGCAAACGACGACCGAGGTCACCACAACCTCTACCACGACCTGCTTGACACCGTAAGTTGACGGGATCGAAAAAAAAAAAGCTCGACGGGCAATTAATAACGTGTACAGGGGCTGGTTTGGGTGCAAAGATAGGACCACGACAACCACTTCAGTTACGACGACATCAAAAGCAGTAGAGCCTACTCAGACTTCAACGAGCAGCGTCAACACTACCTGCTTGACGCCTGGACGATTTTGGGGATGCAGTGATAAGACATCTACCATGATCAGCGGGACGACAACATCTCAGCAAACTATTACTTCTCCGCCAACCTTGCCACCATCGGTAACGACACCAGCGGAGACAGTCACGGAAACACCGCCGACGAGCACGGCTACATGCATCCGTCGGAGCTGGTACGGCATGTGTGAAGAGTGGGACACGGACGGGCCAGAAGCTGCAAAGGATTTGTAGCCGTTGTGGACTTGTCTTGTACTTTATTGTTATTTCTGCAGTTTTTTGTTTTGCTTGGGCTACATTGGCGGCGCAAATGAGCTGGCGGTTGGGTATCGACATACAGACATACACACAGTACAGTACAGTTGGATGAAGTTGGATAGCATTCGGATACAGGAGTTGGGGCTTGATGGCTCACAGTCATATTTTTTCTCACGAAGAATTCAATACATAAGCGAATAACAGAGAAGATTGAGGACACCTCGGACGGGCTTGCCGCGATTATTACGTGGGAGCCAGAGGCGGCGAGTAGTTGCTCCCCTCGTCCTTGCACTTTCGAAGAGCGAATGCCCGCTCGCCGCATCATGCAGATAGGCTCCGCCCCGCTGCAACAGTGCAGCTGAAAAGATGCTTGGCAGCACCCCAATTCGCGTATAAGTCAAGTGCACCTCTCATTAGCAACCAAGCTTGCTGTGCCCACTCGTTTCCCTAAGTCCAGGTCCCGGTCTGTGCCTGACGTCAAGCACACGAGTAGACAGACGGCCAGCTATGGCGTCGTCCAAACCGGCCGTCAACCTCGAGACGGAACTGACGTGCTCGGTATGTCCCCTTTCCACTTGCTCATCCATCCCCTCTTTTTTCCCCCGCAAATCCACAGCGGCAGGAAGGGAGATGATCGGATCTTCAAAGCCACAAGCCTACCTTACCCCTCGCCCCCTGGTGAAACCCCGCGCTGCTTGCTTGGGATGAACACAACCCCCAAACCGAGAAACTAACTTGTTATTCGTGAAATAAAAACAGATATGCTCCGATCTCCTATACAACCCGCTCACCCTCCTCGATTGTCTGCACACCTTTTGCGGCGCCTGCGTCAAGGAATGGTTTTCCTTCCAGGCTACCCGCGCTGAGAATGCGCCGCTCCCGCCCGCGCCCGACGCGGCTGTCTTCACGTGCCCGTCGTGCCGGGAGCGGGTGAGGGACACAAAACATGATGCGCGGGTGGCAACGCTGTTGGATATGTTTTTGGGGCTGAATGTGGATCGGGTTAGGCCGGAGCGCGAGAGGGAAGAGATGGATGCCAAGTATCGCAAGGGCGAGAAGGTGTTGCCTAAGCTCAAGATTATGGAGCGCTCGCCGGAGCAGAGGAGGTTGGATGAGGAGGAGAGAAGGTTGTTGGAGCAGGTGCAGAGGGAGAGTTTGAGGGAGGAAATGGCGAGGGCGGAGAGGAGGGATAGAGGGAGACGGGGCGAGAGTCGGACTGGACGGAGGGAGGAGAGTAGGACGAGGAGGAGGGCGCAGAGTGCGAATTTGAGGGCTGAGGGGGGTGCCGGGGGGGAGGGCAGGAGGAGGAGGAGTGAGGAGAGGGCCAGGGGTGGGGAGAGGGAGGCTGTTGAGGCTGTTGCGAATAGGGCGGCAGGTCAGTTGGAGCATCAGGCTTCACTGAGGTCGTTGATCAGTGCCGAAGGGGTGGGGACGAGGGATATCGAGAGGGAGATTGAGGAGTTTACGAGACAGATCCAAGAGGAGGGGTTGTTGGATGGGTTGGACCTGGATGATATTGACTTGAGGAGCAATGACGAGCTGCATCGGAGGGTCACGGAGGCGTACAGGAGGTATCGGGGTGCTTTGAGGCCGGAGGGGAGGAGGAGCACCGCTAGTGCGAGTTCGCACAGGTCGGAGCTGTCGGTGACCAGGCCGAGGGCGCACACAGGGGACAATTCGCGACCGACAAGTCGGCACGGCGGCCATTCGTCCCGCCCACCGAGCGCAAACAGCACGGATGAGAGAGGACGAGGACGATATCCGCCTTCGAGCTCGACGCATCTGGAACCTGGGGAGCCTACTCGGAGACGACGGACATCGAGCGGCGGCAGTCGAAGTGCTACAGCGCCACTCCCCGTCACCCAAACCGAAGCTAGAGGCATCACGGCGCGTTCACAGACCGACTTGGCCATTCGACCGAGCGCCAGTATCATTGCTGCTGAGGCGCGAAGCTCGAGCTCCCCGACCCAAGCCACGCCTACAGCCACCGGACGCGGTGACTCTCCGGATCAACGGAATGCTTCCTTCAATACCCGCGCGGCCAGTGGCCTTGGTATCACCCAACCTTCCCCAACCGACGCTGGATCCGACTCCGATACGCGAAGCCGCAAACGTACGCCCGCTCCCCCTCGCCCTGCCGATCTTACCACCACACAAACTACGTCGTCCAGCCCAGGAAGCCCAGGACTAGCCTCCCCTCGCCGCAACCTCCCTCGTTTCAAAGAGCCCTTCGTTGTTTGCAACTCGTGCAACCGCGAACACATCGAGTACGAGCTTCACTATAACTGCGCCATCTGCGCTTCTGGTGACTGGAACCTCTGCCTGGACTGTTGGCGTCGACGCAAGGGCTGCCTCCACTGGCTCGGCTTCGGTAAGACGGCCTGGGACCGGTGGGAGAAACTCCGGGCACAAGGCGACCCGAAGTGGGTATCGGCTCCGCCACATTTCCTCACCGCGAACCGCTACCTACCTCCAAAAATCACACCCGGTGGCGCTGAAGGCCGGCGTACCCTGACGCACGAAGACCCGATGGAGCGGCTCCAGAGCGGAACGTTCTGCTCGCGGTGCGCGGCATGGACGAATGACGGCTACTGGCGTTGTGACACGTGTAACGAAGGCGAATGGGGCTTCTGTGGAAACTGCGTGGGCAAGGGGATGGCGTGCACGCATTTACTGCTGCCAATGGCTTACACAGATGCCGGGACGACACCGCCCGCAAGTCCTGGTGAAACGAGACCCGCACAGGGCCAGAAGGCCTTTCGGCCGATTAGCGTGCCCAAGCCGTGTTCGAGCTGTCGAAGGAGGATCCCGGCAGCGGATGCGAGATATCATTGCTACAGTTGTGTCTCGGATGCCGTACCGGACGCAGGTGAGGGGAGCTACGATATCTGTCGGCTGTGCTATGCAGGACTTGTAGCAGCTGGCCAGATACCGCCCGAGAATGGACCGGTAGGGTGGAGGCGGTGTCCGAAGGCGGGACACCGAATGGTGCTGGAAGTGTTTGATGTCGACGGCAGAGGTGCGGAGAAGAAGAGGATATTGCAGGATTTGGCTGGTGGCAGGAGATTGACGAGGGATAAGGTTGAAGGGAGAGAAGGGTTTGAGGTATGGGGGTGGAAAGATGGTGGAAGGAAGATTGAAAGGCTGGTTGCCGTGGACGTTGGGACGAGTGCCGAAGGAGTGGTGGTTCCGGGAAGCGAGAATTTCACAAAGACAACGTTTCCGCCTGATGGAGGGACAGCACAAAAGGCAGTGGCCGGGTGGGGATGGTATCCCGCCGGAGCTGAGGATGAGTTGATGTTTCCAAAGTGGGCTGAGGTGTTGGAAGTGGAGGATGTCAACGGAGAGTGGTTTCATGGTTGGTATATGGGCGTCTCGGGCTTGCTTCCCGCGCCGTATGTCAAGATGCAAAAGGATAAGACTGGCTAGATGGGTTTTAGGTTGGTATATATCTGTCGGAACTCAAGTGGAAAGCCGCGGGTATGACGGTCATGGAACGGATGATCAGATCAGTCCATTTCACAATAATTGTTACACTTTAGAACGTTTGATTACTGGTTCGTCCACTCGGGTGCCTTCTTCTCGGCGAACGCCTTCATCCCGATCTTCTGGTCCTGGGTCCCAAACAACGCATGGAACAATCGCCGCTCATACTCCACGCCGTCCCGCAGCGGCAAGTCCTGGCTCTTGTTGACCACCTCCTTGGCCGCCCTGACTGCGACCTGCGAGTACTTGGCAATCGTCTCAGCTGTGTCCAACGACTCTGAGAGCAGCTCCTCGTGCGTCTCAAACGCCCTCGCCGCCATGCCCCACCTCTCCGCCTCGTCACCACTGAAGAAACGGCCCGTCAGAATCAGCTCCATCGCTTTGCTCTTGCCAATGGCCCTCGTCAACCGCTGGCTGCCACCCGCGCCGGGAATAGTCCCCAACTTGATCTCGGGCTGCCCAAAGGTCGCGCCCTTGGTGCAGTAAATCAAATCACACATGAGCGCCAGCTCGCACCCGCCGCCGAGGGCATACCCGGACACGGCCGCAATGATGGGCTTCTTGACGGCCGTCGTCAGCTCGGACCAGCTCTCGATGAACGACGTGTTGTACGCCTCGCTAAAGGTTAGGGGTGCCATCTCCTTGATGTCAGCGCCGGCGGCAAAGGCCTTGGCGGAGCCCGTGAGGACGATGGCGCTGATGGTGGACGAGCCGTCAAGCGATTTGAGTGCCGTGTTGAGCTCCTTGATCAGCGGCGTGCATAGCGCGTTGAGAGCTTTCGGTCGGTTCAGCGTCACTTGGCCGACGCCCGGCCGGGGCTCCGAGACTTGGAGGAATTCGTAGGACGGCGCCGCGGATGAGTAGCTCCGGCGGGCCGCGAACGGGAAGCGGGCTGCCGAGCGTAGCGGGGTGCGCAGTGCCGCGGCTGACATTGTGATGATTTAGAGGTCAGGGGGTGATCGAGAGGGTCAAGTGCTGAGCGAATTGGCACACTATAATCTTGATTCACTGTAGAATGAGAGGGAGAAGAAAGGTAGGGAGTTGAAGCTCGTGAAGCTCGGCTTGAGCGTCGGCCCCACTGCTATGTCGTCACAGGTTATCCTCGGTTTAAGGACCGACGGGAACGGCTTCATCATCCCTGGGTGCTGTCCGTGCGCTGTCAATGAAACCAGCGGCGAACGAGCCACATGAGCAGGGGCAAAGCTGCGCCACGCCCAAAAATTTGACAATCCCCCTGAAGCGGTTGCGTGGCTGATTAGATAACAGATGTCCCAAGTTTAGTTTCCAGAACGCGCAGCCAGACCAGGCTCTCGTTCTCGCTTCCCATCAATTTGCCTTTGTTAAATTGTTCGACGTCTGTACCCGACTTCCACGATTCGCATCGCGCATCGAATTCTGCGACGTGCAGTAGCGCATTCAGACGGACGATCTAGCGATTCAGCTGCCGTGCTAGACACCCGACGAGAAAGCCGTAGGGCTGAGCAAAGTGTCGCAACTCGAAATGGATCCCATCGATGAACCCCAGACGCCCTTCGGCACAGCCGTTGCGCATTCAAACAAGCTCCAGAGGGTGCGTGCTACTGGAAGAGCATCTCGCAGGGACGCAGCTGACGTCGCATAGCAATACCAAGCGCTTCTGGATCAGTCAACTCCCCATGTCACGTATCGCTGGATCGGGACGGCTGTCGGCCTGGCCCTGTTCTTCTTGCGCGTCTTCGTGGCGCAAGGCTGGTATATCGGTATGTGCAGCTGGGTGTGACCAGAGAACGACCTAGTACTGATGGGAATGGACAGTGGCCTACGCCCTCGGTATCTACCTCCTGAATTTGTTCCTCGCATTCCTTCAGCCCAAGTTCGACCCATCCAACGACGCTCTGGACAATGATATGGAGGACGGATCGATCGGGACCCTTCCCACGAGGAAGGACGAGGAGTTTCGCCCCTTTATCCGGCGGCTCCCCGAGTTCAAGTTCTGGCACTCGGCTACCCGCGCCGTCGCCATTTCATTCGTCTGCAGTTGGTTCGAGATCTTCAACGTGCCGGTCTTCTGGCCCGTCCTGGTTATGTACTGGCTCATGCTGTTCATCCTCACCAGTATGTTGAACCATAGATTGGAAATACCAGGTGATACTGACAGTCGGTGTAGTGAGGAAGCAGATCCAGCACATGATCAAGTACCGCTACGTGCCCTTTTCTTTCGGCAAGACGCGGTACGGCAAGGCTAGCAACAACTAGACTGAGCTCGGATGACTGCCCTTTTTTTCCAGGCAAGGCGTTCTTGTTTTCGGGTAGCCTCGCGGAAGGGGCACTTTGGGGAAAGGACGGCGGGCTTTGCAATAGAGGATCTCCATGTATTATGACTGAACACATTGGGCGCTCACGACAATCCTGTACAACGTTACATATGCATTCTTAATAGGGACTGGTGGCCGCGGCGCTGGGCTCCGGGGCTGGCGGCTCAGGGTTAATGATTTCCGTTCGGAAGGATGTCTGCCATTGCGCATTTCGGGCTGCGACGGTTTTGCCGGTCGGACGGGGGGAGGTGGGCGGCATGGGGGAGTGCTGGGTGCATTGGATACCATAGAGCGAAATCGATCAGAGGTTTGATGCAGTTGCCAGAGGAAGCACTTGCTCGGTGTTCACGAATGCCTTGAGGTTGTCAGCGATGTCGCCGCATTGTAATGCTACAAACTGAAAAGTATTGCTTCTTCATTGAATCGATCTACGATCGGCATTTGGATCTCGACTGGCAAAGTGGGAGTTGTGGCCGGGCTTTTGTCTGCCAGGGGCCATTGTCAGCCTCATCCAAATTTCTTGGCCAAAATTCGCGACCAAAGGGCAGTCGCGTCGCCTTGTTTCCTCCAACGACCGACTCACAACCACAGTCTCTTGCAATCGCCGCAACGCCACCCTCCGCGCCGCAAAAAACTTCGGCTACTAATTGAGACACCGATAAAGCTTCTGCGGCGGATCCGGCCGCGTTTGCGCAGCCCGCATCCTCTTCGACATCACCCTCGAGCGCTCCGACATCCCCAACTGCATAATGTCGTCCTCACATTCCAAAGGCGGCGGAGAGCGCATGATTCACCAAGATTACATCGCGAGAATACGATACTCGAATGCGTTGCCACCACCTCCCAACCCACCGAAGCTCCTCGACATTCCAAATGTTGGCCTCTCGAGCGGGCAGTACACAAACCCCGGCTTCGCATCCCGGCTTGCGCGCCAGCAGCCATTGAACATCGAGGTTGATGCCGAGCTCGGAATGCCGTTGGACTTGGTGGGCATGCCCGGCGTTTTCGATGGCGACGAGAGCTGTACGTCCGCCTAAGGGTTCCGAGAGGTTCACCGTCCGAAACTGACAATGACACAGCCATTCAAGCACCTGCCCAAGCACCGCCAGTTCACCCCCGCGACCGCCTCCTCCTCAGACCTCTCTCAACACTCGGAAAGCCAAAGACTACAGACACCGCCGTATCCTTCCTCCGACGAACAGAGTACATTTCATCGGCCCAGACAAGACCCAAGGAAAATGTGTTCATGAAGCCAGCATCCGGCAACGCCAAACGACCCGAGAAGCGCAAGGCAGAGCCCGAACCAGACAAGGGCACGCCGGCATGGATCAAGAGGCGAATCGAAAAGAGCTTTGAGGTGGCGGCCGCCCAGCTTGCGGACCGCAGCCGGGTCAAGCACCCCACGAAGCGCAACCTCAAGGTCGTCGACGCTTTCCCTCTTGTGCCCGATCTCAACGCGTTCCCCGACTCGGGCGCCTACGTCACTGTCAAGTTCCAGACGAACCCGGTTTCTAGCACAGACCGGTACGATACACGTCTGCTTTCCGGCATCTTCAAGCCCATTGAGCGTAGCGCTGCCGAGGATAAGGCTTTTGAGGCGGCATTTGCTGCCCACGAGCGGGATCCAATCAACAACCCCAAGCCTCCCAGTATGATGAATTACGACTTCTTCCTTGCGGCCGACGCCAACACAGGCGACAAATTCCGCAAAATGTTCGACGTCCACAACCCCGATCACGGCGACCCGTCTCTCTACACGCTTTCCGAGGGAGGTGGCAGTTTCCGTTTCCCACGCATCCGCTCGTATGAGACGTCACAAGAGAAGGAGATGGACCACGACAACAAGTACGACGAGGAGGTCATCCTCGCATACCGCTTCAACGAAACGGACAAGTATGGTGGTCAAGACAACGACGGCTTCCAAAAGGCTGTGTACTATTATCCGGTTATGCAGCGGAGCACCATTCGCAGTCAGCGTACCAAGAACATCGCGCGTACAATAGGAATCACCGATGAGGAGGAAACGCACTTGGATGAGCTGCACGTTCGCATCACAGACCCGAGCGATGAGCTCAAGTCGGAGCTGGAGCGGTTCAAGAACATGCCTGTTGGGTTCCTCCCTGACTATGAGGACGACGAGGACCAATCGGCAAGGAGATCTGGAAGCCCAGCTCGCAATGGCACATCCGACGACGACCAGGATGCGGAGGGCGAGGATGAATGAGTTGAAGTGTGACGGGCAATCTACCTGTCTCACTAGACGGAGGAAGATAGAACCCCTAGATTGCACCTCGCAAGCAAGAAAAGAGTCATGTGTCATGGTTACCAGCCCTATAATGTTTCCATCTCCAATATTGTGGCACAGTGTTGTGCGTGAATCCAGAAGATTTATTACCCAAACTTGGCCTTGCGAAACTCTTGCAGACCTTTGAAGCAGCGAATCCAACCACAAAACGCCGTGCCGATGCTCTGTACATCTATATAGATAACCTTGCCTCGCTCCATCGAAGCCATCATCCAACGTTGTTACCCATCCTATAACACCCTCCAAGAGCTCGTCAGACATTACATCACTCCCTTCGCCAAGAACGCAAAAACCTCGCTAAATCAACCAACATAGCCAATGTTTTCCCGGTCATCGTCTATCACCCTCCCATACCTGTTTTCGTGTTAGCTTGCTGGTCTCATTGATCCACTGAAGGAGAAGAAGGAGAAGAAGGAGAAGAAGCGACTACTCACTCCAATAGCAGGCGGAAGAACCAAACCTCCATGTCCTCGTGCCTCAACACCCTCTCCGCCCACTCCCTGCTCTGCATCGCCACCCTCTCGGCCTCCTTCTTGCCCAGGTCCTCCTGCGAGAAGAACCGCACCGCCTCGAGCCAGTCCTCGCCCTGCAAGCTCATGGGAACATAGTGCGCCCACGGCCTGATCCACTCGTTGTGCCACTCGCGAAAGACAGCAAACTTGTAGACCAGACTCCTGCTCTGCAGCAGCGCGTAGAACCGCCCCGAGAAGGCATTCCCGTCGAGATCGAGCACGTGCTTGTACTTGTAGGCCGTGTCAAAGGGCGCCGACGACTTGACGTCGAAAAACTCCTTTTGCGCATCGCAGTCGGGCTTGTCGCACTGGCCGACGCCCGAGAAGTAGACGTCCATAACGTCCTTGAACTCGCCGCGCGGGACCTCGCGCACCGCCCACTTTTGGTTGTAGTCGTTCCCTTCGTTGGTCAGCACGCGCGCCTGGTCGATCGAGTTGATCTTTGCGATGAAGCGCTGTCGGTGCTGCCTCCGCCAGCCTCCGTTGCGGCTGTAGCCGCCCGTAGTGGTGCCGCGCCAGTACAGCGCCTCGGTCTTTTGGTCCCACTCCTTATCCTTGGCCGGATCGTACTTGACCTTGTCGGCGTGGTACCAGGGCGACGGGTAGATGATGTCGGCGTAGGACGAGATCTTGCTCTGGCTGAAGATGGGAAACAAGTCGTGCACGATGTTGTAGGCATTCGGCCTATCGAAAAAACCGTACGTCTCGCGCAGACTCGGCGACAGACAAATGTCCGACATGGCCGTGGCGTTGTAAACAAAGCCCAGCTCGCCCATCCCAAACTTCTCCACGTCGTCCACCATCTCGTCCTCCTCGAGCATTCTTGCGGGGCTGTCTGGCGCGCAGCTGACCCGACTATGCGTCCACGTCGGCTGATGCGCAAAAAAGTTGAACCGCGTCAACTTGGTCATCCCAAACTCCTTGCCATCATTCAGCCCCCTGGCCTTGGAGAATTCGTTCTTCTTGCCCGCGGTGCCGGCCCTCTCCATCGCCGCCTTGGCTCGCCCAACCAACCTTGCCATATCCTCATGCGGCACGACAACCCGCGGCTCGTCGTGCACATTAAACGCCAGATCCATATCCGGCAACCACTCGACGAACCCCTGCACCATCTTGGTCGTCGCGCCCGGCTGCCACTCCGGACCGCCCGCCGCAAGGGTGACATTTCCGCCGCGAATCGACATGCCCATGAGCGCATTATCAAACCCCAGCGCCTCCTTGGCCCTCGCCCTGACAGTCTCTGGCTTGAGGCCCCAAAACGGCGTCAACAGATCCAAAACGGCATCAAACTCGTCAACCAGCACCGTCCCCTTGGCTTGCGCAAACTCCCACCACTTATCGAAGTTCGGCGGCGGCGCGATCCCATACCGCCGCTTATACTCGCTCACAGCATCCTTGAGCGTCTTGGACTGGCGCGCCTTGACCTTTTCGAAATCGCGTTCCGCTTCGGTAGTGAGGTGCCATATGGGATGCGACCCCTTAGGGGCTGGTTTCGCCTTCACGGCGACGGGAGGCAACACACTATTCGCGGGCGGCGGCTGCGTCTTGATCGGTCGATGAACAGTCGGTTCTTTCGGTCGGCCGAGCGAGGCGGATCGTACAAGCGAAAATGTGCAATAGGCCAGGAAGACGAGGCCTGCGAGGACGACAAGCTGGCGACGGCGCATTTCGACTCTTTGGTTTTAACGGCGGTACGCGCCGAACCGTGCGTTTTTTGGTGCCAGAAACCTGGGACGGGGCGAGCGAGCAACTATAAAAAGGAGGGAATAATCAGACCAAAAAAAGTAGTCAAAATGGCCGATGTTGGCGCATTGCAAGCTGTTTTCTGCGGCAGAAAAAAAACAAGGTTGCAAACGCGGTCGCGAAAACCGTATGTTGAAATGCAAGATAATGGCTAGCGAAACGATGGTATCAAAAAGTTCGGGGCAGTTGAAGATCAATTGATGAACATGACCCAAGACACGGGGAAGTGACCCGCTGGAAATTTTGACGTGTTGATTGGGTGAAACATTGCGCATGCGTACAGTTCCGCTTATCGATAAACCCCTTTTCTTCTTTCGTGAACACAGCCTCTTGCTTAGCCTCGTATAAATACGGCTTTTGATGGAAGGATTTCGTTGAGAGGATCCCATGGATGGGCGGACCGGAACACAATGCAACTCACAGCCAGTCTAAGAGGGTATCATCACAGCACTACGCAGTTCTTCCAAGGATAGCAAGGCTATATTGGGTGCCATGCAAGGCCAATTGATCACTGTAAAGCAACATGTGCTGCAGCTTCTTGACGAAATGCATGCCTCTCGTTACCGCCTAGATCACAATGGTATCGCCCTGAGTTCCCCAAACGCCGTGAAAATGCCCCAGACTTTTATTTTCCTTTCATATCCCGTTTTGTCGTAATCTAGTAGAAGAAGCCGATGATCTTGCCAGCAACGTGCTTCCTGCGGGCCTCCTCCTGATCCATGATGCCGGCAGAGGTGGTAAGGATAACGTAGCCGAACTGACGGGCGGGAAGGAGCTTGACAACCCACTTCTCGAGCTCGTTGAGGCGGACGTTGTAGCGGGGAGAGATGACACCGCACTTGTTGAGGCGGCCGTTAAGCTCGACGACGATCTTGCCAGAGCGGTGGTCATCGACCTGGGTGAACTCGCCAATGTAACCTGGAAAATTGTGTCAGGGAATGTTGCGATAGATTAAACATTGGACATCATTGTAGTCTCCGAACATGTGTAAGGTCCTCGCAGGCTAATTTATCGGCAACTTAAAAGACTTCGATCGTGGAGGAAAATTGAAACCGTCGTCCAGTTATCATGCCGAATGGGTGGTTCGTGGTCTGCGAGGACCTTCCACATGTTCTTCGAGCCACAAAAAGAGAGCAGTCGTCACATACCGTGCTTCTGCATGACCTGGAGGAACTTGACGATGACCTTGGAGGCAGGGCGGATCATGACCTGTCTCTTGCCGGCCTTCTCGGCGTTGTTGATGCTGTTGAGGGCATCGTGAAGAACGGAGGTGCGGACCATCTTGGCGGTTTGGGATCGGAGATTCTCAAATCAGAGAGAGATAAGAGGTATCTGCCGTGCTGGTGTTAGCCTTTCGGAGGCTCGAATGAGCTTGGAGAGTGCCCTCATGACGAAGATCAAGAGGGTTCTGCCCGCTCAGTTGCCGAATGAGGGAATGCGTATCGACGGCAGCGAATGCTCCCGCCGATTGCTCCCCTCGGCCTGCGCGAAGGCATTCCTGTTGTCAAGTCATTGACGAGGATTTATTCTTACATACCTCGAAGGATGTAAATTGGCGTTGGAGTTGGGCTGTTGGTGGTTGTCGGAGGATGGTCAGAAAATGCGAAGCTCAAGGGGTCCAGCAAGATGGAAAATTTGGAGACACGCGAGTTGTGGTGGTCCGTGTGCCTGAATATCCGCTTCTCTTGCCCTAACACTTGGAGTCGGCTCAAAAGCTAGGATGAATACGGCCTAGCGCCATCCACCCCTGCCCACACAAACCCCGAATTTTTGGAGCTCCAGCCGATTGGGTGGGGCGATTGGCTTCGCACAGAATCTCAGATTTTGTGTGTGTCCCGCTACTTCGGCCACTTGCCCGCTGCAACATTTAACAACACGCAAGAAAATCACCAACCGTAAAAACTCTTCGAGGATCGCACCGACAGCTTACTTGAAATTCACACCATCAAGATGGTAAGCTTCCCATCCAATTACCCTACGACATGGCGGCGACATCAATCGTAGCTTTCCGCTACCGGCGCGAAACGCCGCCGCCAACTTTCAAGCTCGTGACGACATGTCCCACTAACATGGTTGTGTCTAGTCGGACGTAGAAGAGACCCCCAACGTCGATGAGGTCGAGGTTTCGGCCGATGCCGGTTCCAAGGGCCAGATGTCCGTTCTGGACGCTCTCAAGGGTGTTCTCAAGCTTGCCTTGATGCACGACGGCCTTGCCCGCGGTCTCCGTGAGGCTTCCAAGGCTCTCGACCGCCGCCAGGCGCACATGTGTGTCCTCAACGAGTCCTGCGAGGAGGAGGCCTACAAGAAGCTCGTCATTGCTCTGTGCTCCGAGCACAAGATCCCTCTCATCAAGGTTCCCGATGGCAAGCAGCTGGGCGAGTGGGCTGGTCTTTGTGAGTGGTCCTGGGAGATATAGAGGGGGACGGTTGATTCTGACCGGATTGAACAGGCGTTCTCGACCGTGAGGGCAATGCTCGCAAGGTTGTCAACTGCTCTTGCGTCGTCGTCAAGGACTGGGGTGCCGACAGCCAAGAACGTAGCGTATGTTGCCCGATGGAAGCTGTGGGAGGATAGCAAGATTTCTAACAGTGCACAGATCCTCCTCAACTACTTCCAGACCGAGCAGTAAGGAACTCAATGTGACGGAGCGGCGTTTTCGACTCGGGAAGGTCACATAGAAATTGGGGCATGGTCCAGCCGTGAATACGGCTCCTCTGGTATAGTCAGGCTGCAGAAGCCGGCATTGAGGCATATGGAATTGGCGCCCCGGGAAGGACGGTTACCTTTGCATCGGCATGAGACAAGAAAAAAAAAGCAACCCAGGACGGGTTCATTTCGGGCCCTCATCCACCCACCAAAACTTGAGACTCTCTGGCCAGTGTGACACTGCCTCATCTTCGCCCCTCTACCATGATGATATGATACCCAAACTCCGTCTTGGCCTCTCCATACTTGGGCGCACCAGTCGTACTGTTCTCAAGTCCATACGCAACAGCCTCAAACTCAGGGGCCAAGCTGCCCTTTGTTTTCCACCCAAGAGCACCCCCTTGTTCCATGTCAACAACCTACACAAAAACGTGCATATGAGAAGACTGAGAGAAGAAAGAACCTACCTTGTCTGGCCTTGTCCTCAGAGTACTCCTTCGCAACCTCATCAAACTTGGCACCATCCCGCAACTTTGCAAGAGCCTCCTCCTTCTTGGAGTGTTTCTCACACTGAAACGTCTCATCAGTTCAAACTTCATGAACATGATTTCACAGAAAACATTACCAAGATATGGCGCACATTGATCGACTGAGCGCCCTTGGCCCCGCCGCCCTTGTCCTTCTTGTCATCGCCGCCCTTACCCTTGGCGTCTTTGCCTTTTCCATCCTTGCCCTTTCCGGCGTCGGCTTTCTTGTTGTCGTCCTTCTTCTTACCGGCCATTTTCAAAGACTAGTAGTTCCCAGGGTATGAGATACAAGACAACGTCGTTGGTTTTGAATTTTGAGTTGGGAAGTCTCGTTGATGGCGGGGTTTCGCAAATGGAATGACGGAAAAGGAGGGGCAAACACGGCACCGTCTTGCAACGTAATTACGCGGGTAAATATGCCTTGGGCCTCGCTCAGTACGGTAACTTACCCAGTTGTCAGCCCCTGAATGACTTTCGAGTTGCAGTCCTTCCTAATCGTCAACAACACCCTTGCCAATTCTGTGTTTATTTCACGATCCAAGCTCCGCATATCGTTGCTGTAACATACAAACCGGCAGATTAAAGATATCCTGGCCAGTTGCCACCCTGAAGCCAAACACAAAAAACACCATTACAGCCAGAACTCGCGAGTCCCAGGCGACACAGCCGGTGACGCATTGAGAGAAACATGCGGAGTTAGCTTCTCAAACTCTACCTTTTGGTTCCTGCTCTCATCGATGATGACCCACTTCCCCGTCGTCTCCCGTTCCGCGTTCTTCACCTTTGCCTGCGCCTTTGGCGGCAGCTGGAGATGGATACTGGTCTTCCGAGACAACATATCAACCGGTTTGCTCAAAGAGTTGCGACCCCATCCGGGGCTTTCCATCGGCGTGGCGCTGATGCTCGAACGAAACTCGCGCATGCGGGCGTCTTCAACCCTTTCCCGCTTGTCCTTTTCGTTTCGCAGCCTCCACTCAAAAGCACCGACTTTGCCCATCGCCTGCTCCATCTTGCTGTTTTCAAGCTTCTTGTAAAGATACCAGTCGTCCATCTGCGAAGGGGTGGGAATCTTGAGCATCTCGTCCATCGAGGTCTGGTTGGGAATACGCTCAAGATACAGGTCTATGCGCCAGCGTCCGCTGTTTGGGTTCCGCCTGTACCCATGACGTACAAGCTTCCATCTTTCAAGGGTTAGTATCAACTCACAGATTTTTCGTTGGTGATAGATACACTTACAGGCCGTCATACCGGACGCCTGCCTCTGGGGCATATTCGCTTCTGAGTCGGTAGCCCCTTATGATCCGCAACGGGTCTTTCGACCCGGACAAAAGGGAAAAGTACATATCTGCCAACCTGCCCTCTCGAATATACTTCGTCTTGTTTGGATCACCATCTATAAGCTCTTCCCTCCCCGTGAGCAGCGGTAGGACTGTGGTGCCATATTTCTCAGTGGTAGGTCTCTCCAACTCGCTGGAGACGATTCCATCTCGGTGCGCGCACGCCAGATTGAGCCACCATCTGTGTTCCTCGTCAGCATTCTCAACCAACGCACCATGGGTAACCAAAAGGCATACTTCCCCACGTCCAAATCCAAGGTAGCATCCGAAAAGTGTCCGGTATCCAACGCCTTCCAAACAAACGGCTCGCCCCCATCTGGCCCCATCGGCGCAGTAAAACTCACCTCCTTCAACCTCCCCTTCATCGTCATCTCCAACATGCGAATCTCATCCAGCATGAAATACTGCGCCTTGAACCGCACCCGCCACTTCTTCGACAACGAATCAGCCAGATACCCTAACGGCTTGCTCGTCCTGATCTTCCCATCCTTGCACCCCTGAACAACCTCATCCAGCAGCCTATCCAAATGCGCATCCTTGATCGTATCAAACTCAATCGTCTGCATCTCGCGGTCCTCCTCCGAGATCGCCGTCTGCAAGAAAACAGCCAACCTCTCAACAAGACTATGCTGAATATGCAACCGCTTATTGTACGTCGCCACCCGTGCCTCATCCGACAGCTCAAGCAGGACATGTACCTTGAACCACGGATCCTTGGCGCTGCTCGTCCCCGAAAACACTGAATCCGTCGTAGCAAACGAATAATCACCTATCCCTGTCAGCAACCCCCCTTTTGTTCCGGCCATTGGTGAAACTGACTAGGCAAAAGCCTCTTCACCCTCTCCGCCCGACTCGGCAGCCTCGAATTAAACCCCGAAACGCTCCCATCAAACGTAACACTCTTGAAATCCTTGCCCTGCTTCCACACCCTCACCTCGTCGTCGAGCCGTCCATCCAGGACATCCTCTGTTCCCCCTCCTCCCGGTTCCGCCCTCTTCCGATTATACCATTTCTTCAAGACACCCCCCTGAATCGCGCTCAGCATAAGCTTGGTCCTGCCTCCCGTTCTCATCGGCGGGACTTCAGTGCTGGGCGTCGTCCGCTCAGAGTGTCTGCCGAACAACGAGACCTTGGGAAAGGTAAATTTCGTCGGGGGCGTGTTGTGCCGGAAGAGGCTGGGAACGAGTCTGCGGGATGAGGCGGAGACGTCTGAGGATTGTTGTTGTTGTTGCTGTGGCTCCTGTTCGCCGGGGGAGGAACTGGTTGGGAGGGAGGTGTTGGGCTGTTGCAAGGCGTATTTGTAGTAGTTCTTGAAGTAGGGGTTTTCTGTGGATGGGGCTGCCATTTTGGGCTGTGGTTCAGGGGTGGGATGGCGTTCAAGAAGAGAAGCATAAGCACTTTGCTGTGGCATCATAGGAAATAAGGTGGTGAGACTTTTTACGGAGTTCCCGCAAGGCGGGAGGGCGGAAGGGCGGGAGCGGTATATAGGGTGCGCTTGCCGTCAGAGTCCTGGTGACCCTTTCCCGAGTATAACACACTTGTCCAACTCTAAAAGTGAATGTGACTCTTGCTGGTGACAACGAAACCAAGAAATCTATTCGGAAGCAAACAACAACCAAGAAGATAATCTTTCTATCACACCTCTGGTCCCAGGCCCGCTGAAGGAAACGTGTTGATACAAAAACACCGTTGCTCCCCAAGTACAACAACATGCTACCAAGCACCAACATCCCTCCACTTCTTATTCTCGGCAAATCCTTGCATGTCCCTGCCCTTGATACCTAGTCTCCCTCTAAAACCCTCGCACCACATCAACTCAAGTCTTCCATCTCCAAAAACGTCACCTTCCCCAGCTTGGTCATCCCCAAGTCCAACGTGCTGATAAAATCTTCCGACAACAAACAGCGGCACGGCCAAAATATCCGGCTGCAGCGTTCTCTGAAGCGCAAAGTCCAAACTCCTACAAACATTGCCCGCCATCTCTCTAGCTTCCTTTCTTGCATATCTCGCCGGGTGAATTTGCAACGCTTCAGGTAACACAGGCATGGTCTGGGGGAAAGGGCCATCTACCACGGGCTCGAAGATGGTCCAATACAGTCTCTCAATCGCAGGATAGAACAACAGCTGTGCTGTCCAGTAGTAGATAAAGCTGACCGCCGTGAGACCGTCTCTGAACCCAAACGCATCGGCAAAAGGGATGGAAGATGTATCCGTTGGCGAAATCCAAAATGCACCTTCGCCCTGGGGAGAAGATGAAGCCGAGGTAAACCAAGCATCGAACTGGTTTTGGAGGCTGACGCAGTTGGTAAGGAGATCTTGAGCTTGAAGACGTCGAGCCATGGTTTGTTCCTGCAGCACAATGCGATCAAATCGTTGGAGGAGAGATGGGAGAAGCGACATGGAGTCGAGGAGAAGGTCGAAGATCGACTTTGGGTGAAGTTCGAAAGGGGCGATCAGCCAGGGAGGCTCGGAAAGGAAAGTCGGGGTGCGGTTCAAGAGCGCCGTTGCGATCTAATCACGTCAACAAGAGAAAAGCGGTAGGCATGGGCAGCGCTCACAGCATTGGGACGATAGATGCGCACAAAGAAGTGGTGATTAGGAAAGAGACGGAAGTTCTCAGGACCAAGCTGACGGATAGCATTGGGGTCCTTCCAAGGGGGGATGGCAGACGGGGGACTGGAATAATTGTTCTGAAGAGCGGTTAGCTGAACCGGGTCGAAAGTAATTCAGCTTCAACCCACCTCATAGAGATACAAGAATACGCCGTCAATCGGGACAGCCCGTGAACTTCCCTCTGCCGGGCTTCCCTCAGGGCGAGAGAAGTGGACCATGGACCTGGACCGCATTTGAAAGTCGCCATCGCTCACTGACGGCTGCACGTTTGGTGCCTCGTAGGGGGCGAAAGAAATCCGGCGGTCGGTGCCGCTGCCTTCATCGCTATCGTCATCACGAATTCTCGTAACGGTTTGGAGTTGCGTGTGAAGGGCGGCAAGCTGGAGGGTATACCGCTTTCCAAAATTCGAGACCGAGACGAGGTCGCTCCATGCTGGTGCTAGCGGCTCTTCTGCTACCAACTCAAGTCTTTCATCGTCGGGCGTCTTTGATGGCGCCTTGCCCTTTTTAGTGGTCTTCCGGGGAGGATGTGACGAGCCTGAAGACGATGATCAGCCTACTTCCAGAAATCTGGCCCTGTTGTTGGATATTCTGACTCACATCGACCGCCGTCTTCGATGGATGCAACGATGAAGACGGTCTCGCGTTCGTAGGTGCAGTCACGGTGACTATCTGCACATCGCTTGCATATCGGTCGTTCGTTTCCTGTATTGCGGCAAACACAGCGTCTTAGTTTGGTGTATCCCAGGCCAGTTCGCTTCGCCAGACCTACCGCATCTGACCCTGCGGCCCCTGCACGTCTCGCAGCCGCGGTATTTGCCCGGTACACCGACCATGGTGGCGAAAGAGTTTTGGTTGATCGGTAGTGCTGATGCTGATGCGCTGACACAAGCATACGATGAAAAGGGGCAATTGGGCGAGCCAAGAGGGCACAGATGAGGGGGGTAAATAGGAAAAATAATGGTGCGGAAGGTCAGGGCTTGTAGAGGGCTCTCGGAAGAGATATCCAGTGAGATACAGAGACGTATAGGCGCCCCTCTAGGCCGTCGATCAAGGCAGACGGAAGAGGCCGCCCCAGTTGCCGTTGACTCCAACGCCGACAGGGTACCTGTCCCCTGGGACTATCCGCTGCAGCCCCTCTCTTCCGGCAGACCGGTTTGAAAGATATGATCAAAGATAGCAAGACATTATAGTCCCATGGGATAGAGGCGGCAGAAGACCCTTGACGAGCTGGAAAGAGGACGGTAGGCACACATAGGTGCTCGATCTGGTATCAGGATGGAAGAGAGCATAAGATAGGAATGCGATGCATGCGTGAACAGATCGAGGAGGTCTGTAATACTGAAGAGCTACCGTGAAGACAAGGGGCGGGGAGATAGTTGCCCGGGGAGGTGGGGGAGAGCCGAGGGAATAGTGCTAGATTCTAGAAGATTGCTTGCTCGGAGGGAAATCTCGTCAACGCCCCGGCTGCAGCCCTGGTGCAGCCTCATCTCGAGACGACGACGAGGGCCGATTCGCCAGCCCGTCCTCGGTGCCCTGACGCGGGGACACGGGGAGTGACGCCATGACGGTGACTGTGTGGTGACAGATGGTGGATAGCCGGCGGTGATTTGTCGCCAAATTCCCGGCCTACGAGAAACGGCAAGTTTGGTTTCGATTTGTGCGGTGTGTGGGGAGGGGTGACTTGGGTGAGCATCCTTAACCGGCCGTGGCATCTGCAACGGGAGGCCACTGGCGGCAGGCACGAGGCGCACGGGAAGCAGGGAAGTCGCAATGTGACGTTAGTGGTTGACGGGCGAGCTTTGGCACGATCCCATAGGATCCACGGGCTCGACAAACGGGGAAGCCTCATAGGGCTGAGGTTGGCATTCCAGGGGTGCTTCCCCAGGCAGGCGCTACCGCTGAGCTGATTGGACCAGTACCCGAAGATGCCGTTCTTCCCCCCAGTGGAGGGCCGAATTGCAAGGGGTCGCAAGTCGCCCAATGGCATCGTCCAGCAGCCAAATCTAATGCTTTATAATCGTGCAGACGATGCAACTAGGAATATCGACCACTCTAGTTGACGAGTTGGTTTGTGTATATCCCATCAGCATGTATCGAAACGGCTCTTCCACGACAAGGCCGTGCATCACATGTCTCTTGGCGGTCAATTCTTCTTCCTCTGTGATGTGCCACGAGATCCCGTCGCCTTCGCCGAGCAATTTGCAGCCACAGATCTGTTGAACCTTGCAGATGAGATGCGGGAGGAAAGGGAGGTATTTACGATCGCCCACCTGCCTATTCGGTGGTCATGTCCGTTGTTGCGCAAAACAAAAGTACCAGAGTTCTGAAAGTCCTCACCCCTGAGCCACTCACCTCCCCCAGCACCCCTCCATTCAACAGAACAACCACGGTCACTACGTGCGGCTAAAGAGTATCGCGGACAAGCGACGACATATTCCTTGGCCTATGAAGTCGTCATCCCGATCCGTAAAAGACGATCGATCCTCTGCGGCACCTTGTAACACAATAGCAAATCCAACTATGCGTAATCTTCTCAGCTTCTGATCCTGGGCCTCACTCCTCACCATGGTCCAACCTCCAGCCCTGAAGGCATTGATCGCAACCATGTCAGCATCACAACAATCAACCTGAGGCAGCCCGTCTCCAGCCCGGGACAAGCCCCCAAAGTCAGCCTTCCCTCCGTCTTACACGGATGAATAAGCTTTTTGATCCTGATTCGGAACGACGGCGCAGACAAAAACACACACACACATACACACGCAACCACGGGAGCGCGCGCGATTGTTTCCGCAATCATCAGGCATTATCATCCATGTTGTCAGATATCTGGAGGCCTTGCACTAGTGTATCGTACCGAATTCGGGGCTATGAAAGGCGTGACGGGAAGCCGTTGGCTGGCGCTGCCGTTATCCCCATTCGAAAACTCCAACGGAGAAAAAAGTGACGGCCCCCCTCGTTTCCCAGCAAAAAGCTTAATGCGCCCGTTTTACCGGCATAGCAGCAGCAGGATCAGGAGGAAAGGTCACATCGCTCATCATCTGAAGGATTCTGCGTTACCTGGAGGCTTGCCTTTAATACATCCTCATGTCGTCACAACAACCCACCACAAAAAAAAACATGAAGACATGCGCAGTGCCGCATTCAATTTCTCTCACCCCAAGAAACCAAGATGGAACAAAAAATTCTGTCCCCTTGTAAAAAAAAAAGGTCGAAAAGGCATTGTAGCAATGCCCCTCCCGCCCGAACCAATATTTTGGTCCCTCCCTCGTAGAAAAACCACCAAACCCTCCCCGACCGCATCATTACTGCCTAAACTAACCAAGGCATCATCCTCCCGATCCCAGCAAACCCGTCCCACAACAGCCTCAAGCAGGCCCTCTATGCCTGACTCGCAGCGTTGCGTCCTCCCTCCGCTCCCTCCTTCTTAGCATTTCGTCTTCTGCCCTCCTCCATCTCCCTCTCGTGTATCTCTAGTCCCTCTTCACTCATGACCCGCATCTCGGTCTCAACTCTTACCCCGCCTGCCATTGTCTCGCCTCTCTCGCGCTGCTTACACCGGCAACGATGCCCTCCTCCAAACGCCCCGTTCTTCTCCCTCGTGGAACTTTCTCCTGTTTCGGAATCATCAGCTGACCACACGCGTGTAGCAACCTGTGGGCAGTCGGAAGAGGGGTTGCCAGTCCAGATCTGAACAGTGGGTTGATTCGTGTCAACGTCTAGGTCTGCTGGCTTGGTCGATGTTGACGCCGCGGATTTCTTGAGGAATGAAGATGGAGAAAAGTGCGAGGTTGCTGAGTTCGCGGGAGAGATATCGCAGTCGGGAAGTTTCTCGGACGCGCGGTGTGTCTTCTTGCCTAAGTTGAAGGTGGGGATGTTGAGGACGGTGCGGAAAGCCCAAGGACTGCGCGTTGGCGGTTTTGTAGGCGGGGGCACGGCGATGACTTGCTCTATGAGATCGGGCCATGGGTTATGGTCCGTTGACGTGGAGCGTGCGGCGCTGGTGCTCGGCGACAAGTCCTTTTCCTGGTTGGACGATGACTGGGCGGACCCGCTGGCGTGAGAAATGTGGGCGGCCGAGGGCAGGAGGGACTCCTTGTTGGATGAACTGCTTCTGCGGTTTACTATATCAGCCAACACGCGATATGTAGTCAAGTTGTTCGGGGTCTACATACCTGGTGGCCCGTGTTCTGCTCTGTCGAGGGAAAGCTCGGCCGATAGTGGTGAGCCAAGATTTCATACTGCCCCGTCGTGGGTTCGGGACATATTCCTCACGAAGCTTGGGGAAGATGTAGCCGAATCCGAGGAAGAGAAGGACGCGGCGATAGTCGTTGATGCCTTCTGCTGTGGTGCCAAACACAAAGAGGATAACGAAAGAGGTGATGACGGAGGTGAAACGTGTGTTCATGTCGAGAAACCTCGCAATATCGGAGGTAGTGAAGGAGATAAAGTATGTGTTCCACGGGTCGGGACCGTAGTGGATGAGGTTGAAGTCGTACGGGTCATCCCAGTATGAGAAGCCATCGATGATGTTGAGGGCGAGGAGGGCGCAAGTGATGGGAAACACGACCACGAGGATGCCGAATGTCATGAAGTAGAGCTTCCTCCTCACCCGATGTTGCCTGGCTGATAAGACGCTGTCATGCGTGTGAACGGCTTCTCGAGTGAGCTTCTGAATCTTTCGAAAACGGAAAAAGACAATTGCTAGAGGCACATATGTTAGCATACGCTGCTGTCCGTACTTGTGGTATGTGCCTACCTGCGAGAATGGTCGCCAAAGTAATGAAGACGGGAGTCGGCATGACATAGAAGACGAAGAAGAGCCAGTCGAAATGGTACATGGTTGTGCAACCGACCAAAGTAGTGATGTTGTACCGGCGAACCATAAGGAAGAATGTCAAAACGACCTGCACGATGGGAAAAGTGAAGATGATAGCCGCTGAGATGAGAATCTCGCGCCGTCGCTCACTGGTCGTCAAGCTAGTAACTCGATTGAGTCCGACCTTGTTGAAGAGGCTGCGCATGATCTCAAAGAGACAGACATTGAATGCCGTGTCCAGGGCAAAGTTTATGTAGACCTGGAGGTCACACCAGCCATAGCCAGCCCACCAAGTGGCAACATTGTCGTCTCGCCATATCAGTGCATTGACGACGTAGCCGATGTTGCGGATGACGTTGTCGATGCAGAAGACGGTGGCAGCAAACTCCCCGTTTCTCCAGAGGAGTCGAGCTGGAACAAAGCTCAAGAGAACTGCTATGCTTCCAAGAAAGACGCCAAAGAAGAGGTTGGCTTGCAGTGCCGGGTTTGTGTAAGGAGGACCAGGACCGAGGCGTTGTTCGGGTGTTGTCGTAAAGCCAAAGAGCTGGTTTGCCAAGTATGCTTGGCTGTCATTGGTTGGGAGAGACATGGTGGATGGCGACTTACAGACCAGAAGTCTGCAAGTCGGAGCTCAGGGGGCTGTAGATCAATGAGGCTGCTGACTCGTGAAGATGTCGTGAAGTTAGGCTGTGGGGGGGCGGCCGAGAATGGAATGAGAACACCCAAGATGTCAATCAAGACTCTGATGACGATGTAAAGAAAGAGCAGGAGAGCTTCCCTTAAAAGGGAGTTGAAGACGAGCGGGTGAGCCATGTGCTATTTGCTTATTGAACTGGTGCTATTGAGCCGACCCGTCTATAGAGACAAAAGACGAGACCTGTCGTCTAACGCAGTTAATTGCTGTGCGTCGAAAAGGTGACAGAACGCTGTTGGTGCTGAGTGTTATTGACAGACTCTATTCAGGGAGCTCTATTCAAACCCAAAAGCGGCTAGCTTGGGGGCGAGTGGATGATTGCCTGCGGCCAACAACAAAGATCAACCACAGCCATCGCAGCGAAAGTAGCTCGCCCAGCACCACTTAGTGCCGGGCCAAGATTAAAATTCCTCTTGAGAACGAGACCGTAAAAGGAGGCCAAGGTGACCAGATGATGCATCATGCACTGCCGCGAGGCTCTCGTCGTTTGCAAGCGCTTCGAGTGCATCTTCACCCCCTCTCATCCGATTCTAGCATCCTCGGCGTGTGACTTCCGCTGCTGTCACATTCTGTTGGGGCTCAATTCAGGTCTGAATAAGAATTAGCGCAATGTAAAAGGGATTCATCGGAGCTGATGTGTGCGGGCATTCATAGCTCTGGAAATCACGAGGTCTGTCGCGAGCCTCCACTCCGAACCATCAAGGTTGTGAAGCGATGCTTCGTTCGAGCTTGGCATGGAAGGAATTCAGCCCTACCAACGCCACATCGGCTCCACCAGCCACACCAAGCCACAACATTCTCAACGGTCAGACCCCCTGAAGAGCCCTGGCGCGTCAGAAGAAGCAGACGCGACAGAACATCGCAATCCCCATCCGACCAGTCAAACGGCCACCCCACGAATTTTCCCATTTGCTGCAGCACCGCTCATTCCAACCCAGCCCACCCGACTGATTGATTGATTGATTGATTGATTGATTGATTGATTGACTTGGTCCATCGCTTAGTACAAGCAACATGTCGGCATTCCTCCGTATCGCATCCCGCGCCGCTGCCACCCGCACGCCGGCGCGCACCTTCAGCTCCACCGCCCGCCGCGATCTTGCACGAATCACCCTTGTCGGCAACCTGGCTGGCCCTCCCGAGCTGAAAGCCACCAGCACTGGCACTGAACTCCTTCGCTATTCCGTTGCTAGCAGCCACGGGCCTTACGACAACCGCCAGACCAGCTGGTTCAACGTGACTAGCTTCGAGGGCGAGGGACCCCGCCGTGACTACCTCCTTTCTCTTCCCAAGGGGTATGTTGTGCCGTTATTTCTGGGGTTGGCTTCTGGACGGTGCTAAACGGTAGACAATAGGGCGCTGGTTTACGTTGAAGGCGATGCTACCATGAACTCGTATACGGACAGCGAGGGTGTTGCCAGGAAGGGCCTGAGCATTGTGCAACGTATGAACTTCACTCAAGCTGAATTTGTTGCGGTGGCGCTAACAAACTTCGTAGGCCACCTCGAGGTTCTTCGTCGGCCACAGAGTGGCGAGGCTCCTTCGGAGTAAAGAAGAGCTTCAGCGTAAGTAATGCTTCATGTCCAACCCGCGGCTACGGGACTGTTTGAAGCTGGGCTTGGGTGAGAAATGGGTTGATGGCTTGATGCCATATTTGTGTAAATGGGGCAGCCTCAAGTCGGGTAGGGTGCCTGCTTGTTTGTATGATAACTCTGATACCACAAATCTCTGCTTCTCCTTTGAAAATGCTGACTTCTCATGAGGTGCATGCGCTGTGCAGCTCTCATGTTTGTCGATAAGGGAAGGAGGTCGCTCTCAAGGAGGGGATCGACTTCGTCTTGGCAGGGGTTGGTTGGTGATCCTGCCTGTTGCGATAAGAGCTTATCGGCATCTTATCGCAACCCCTGTCAACTTTTTTGTCGCGATTGAATGATAATGACCTCGCGCTTTTGCGACTTGAACTCGAGGTCGACCAGCGTCAGCTATGGCGAGAATATACTTCCCAAAAGGTCTCAACAGGCCACTGTGGCAATCAGCTCGGGCTTCGAGGCTCAATTACCCCAGGAGGACGTTTGCTACGGTCGGCTCTGAAACCAGGTGAGTATTTCCAACTCCAATTGGCTCCTTTACTGCGTCTTTGTGTCTAACAGCGTTTGTCGCAGACCTTTTGACGTCATCGTGGTCGGCGGAGGCCATGCCGGCGCAGAAGCATGTGCTGCCGCCGCTCGCGCCGGCGCGCGGACAGCCCTGGTGACCCCGAGCATCGACAACCTTGGCGTGTGCTCGTGCAACCCGAGTTTCGGCGGCATCGGAAAGGGCACCATGTTGCGGGAAGTTGACGCGCTCGATGGGCTGGCGGGTCGGATCATAGACAAGGCCGGTGTCCATTTCAGGGTGCTCAACAAGAAGAAAGGTCCTGCCGTCTGGGGTCCCCGAGCGCAGATCGATCGCGCCCTGTACAAGAAGCGCATGCGTGCTGAGCTGGAGGCGTACCCGAATCTTTCGATTGTCACCGGCAGCGTATCGGATATTGTTACCTCCCCAACCGAAGATGCGTCTAGCGGCGCCAAAGCCAAAATCACCGGCATCAAACTCGAGTCGGGTGAAGTGCTCCCGACGAACCAGGTTATCATCACCACAGGAACGTTTCTTGGCGGCGAGATCCACATCGGCCTCGAGAGCTTTCCCGCTGGCCGCATGGGCGAGAAGGCCACGTTCGGGCTGAGCAAGTCGTTGAGGGAAGCTGGATTCAAACTGGGCCGGCTCAAGACTGGTACCCCGCCACGATTGGCCAAGGGCAGCATCAAGTGGGAGGCGACCACCCCACAGCCTGGTGATGAGCCACCAATGCCCTTCAGCTACCTCAATGACACGGTGTCTGTGAAAGAGCAGCTCATGTGCTATGCCACCACCACCAACAAGGCAACGCACGACATTGTTCGCGCCAATCTGGATAAGACAATTCATATTCGAGAGACCGTCAAAGGACCTCGATACTGTCCTTCTCTCGAATCCAAGGTCATTCGTTTCGGCGACAAAGAAGGGCACATTGTCTGGCTTGAGCCAGAAGGTTTCGACAACGACATCATTTATCCTGCTGGTCTTTCCGTAACAGTTCCAGCAGACGCCCAGCTGGCCCTTCTTCGTACTATCCACGGCCTGGAAGACGCGGTCATGCTGCAGCCCGGCTACGGCGTTGAATACGACTATGTCGACCCGCGCAGCCTCAAACGCTCTCTTGAAACCAAAGCTATTCAAGGCTTGTACCTCGCAGGCCAAATCAACGGCACCACTGGATACGAAGAAGCTGCCGCACAGGGCATCATTGCCGGCATTAACGCCGGCCGCGCAGCCCTCAACTTACCCCCCCTTATCCTTAACCGAGCCGACGCTTACATTGGTGTTATGATTGATGACCTGGTGACCAAGGGCGTCACCGAACCCTACCGCATGTTTACTGCACGCACAGAATTCCGTATCACTACGCGCGCGGACAATGCGGACCACCGGCTGACCGAGCTCGGCCGCTCCGCTGGTGTCGTCGGTGACAAACGATGGAATATTTTTGAAGCTGAGCGCGCCTCTATTGCCGAGTTGAACGCCTTGTTAGAAAGTGCGGCTTTGCCCCCACAAAGCTGGAGCAGCATCGGGCTCGACATTGACCCAAATTCGTCCCGGCGTCGGAACGGCCTTGAGGCGCTTGTGCTCCGGGGCGCCAACCTCGAGACGCTGAGCCGCCTGATCCCCAAGGTCATGGACTTCCCACCACGGGTGAGGGAACGAGTGGAAATTGAGGCGAGATATGCGCCGTACCTCGAAGTCCACGAGGCCAGGAGAGCCAAGTTGCAGATGGATGAAGATATGAAGCTTCCACTTGACTTGGATTATGATGCGATCTCCGGCCTTTCGTTGGCCGAGGCCGAAGTCCTCAAAGCAGCACGGCCCGAGACGTTGGGGCAAGCAAGGCGCCTAGAGGTGTTGACGCCGGGTGGGTGCCTGAAGTTGCTGAAATACGTCAGCTTTGGAAACCACAAGAACACTGCTCAGCGTGAGGAAGCTGCTGTCGCAGATTTGGAAGCGGCGGAAGCGGAGAGCCAGGCGGCAAACTTGTGAAGAATGAACGACATTCGAATGTAACGATAGAAGGGGCATGTATATCACTCGGAGCATATAGTCAGCATACTTGGCATCGGGGGAGCGAGCAGGCGCATATCTGGGACGGGAGGTGTAGGCGCATGAGACGGTTTTTGGATATTTATACACATGGGTATATGCCCCAACATGAGTCGATCCCACGGGATAATGTACAACACAATAGCATGTTACACGATGCCTTTTAAACCCAACCGACAACGCCCAAATCCGGTCGCATGCCATTCTCCCAACTCCGCTCAAGGGAGTGATGCCACAACTCACCTCACAAACGCTGGCTTGCTCAACGTGAATGATGCAACAAATCTTTTACAGCTTCTTCCCATTCACTCCCTTCCCAGGTGTCAAGATCTTGACAGCGTCCTTGCTATAAACATAACTCGCACCACTCCAAATCGTCGTCGCCGCAACAACATACCTATACACGTCAGTCTCACTCGCTCACACCATCCAATCACTGAGAGAACAAAAAAAAAACTTACTGCATAATCCCCAACCCCCAGCTCATATCAACCCCCGGAACTACCGGCGCGACCGTTGTGAGCCCCATCAAAGCCAACTGCAAAAATGTATTATACTTGCTAATCGTGGTCGGCCGAACCTCAGCCGACGGCAGCGAAAAGTCCCAGTACCGACTAAACGTTTTGGGCGGTGGCAGCGAGATCCAGCGATAGTAAATCGCCGACATGGCGAGTCCCACATCCCGCCCCAGAATGATCACGGCCAGCCAAACCGGCAGTGCGCCCTTGGCCGCGAGCGTAACCGTCAGCACCGTCATGAGCGTCTTGTCGGCCATGGGGTCGATGACGGTGCCGACAACGGTTTTCTGGTTCCATTTGCGGGCGATCCAGCCGTCCAGGGCGTCGGTGATGCCGGCATAGGCAAAGATGCCCAGCGTGAGGGCATGCTGGTCGTGGAGGATGGTGTAGCCGAGGATGGGAGCGGCGATGAGACGGGAAAAGGTGAGGATGTTGGGGAGGGTGTAGATGTTTTCATGTTTGACGGATGGAGGTAAAAGTGAAGAAGCTTTTGGGAGGGCCGCCGATGGTTTGGGGGGTTCTTGTTGTTGACTCGGCTGCTGTTGTGGTTGTTGAGTTGGCTGTTTTGGTTGTTGAAGTGGTGTTGATGTGCTGAGGGCGCGGAAAAGGGGTGATGAGAACCCCTGTCGCTGCGGGAGGGCCGGGTTTTCAGTCGACCGGGCCTGCCATTGTTTGGCCTGGTGGCACCCTGGGCGGAGAGTGAGAAAGGGAGTCAGTGACGCGACGGCTCTCACCCGGCAGCCCTGGCGGGCAGCGCGTTGTGATATGAGTCTGGCGGACATGGCCGGGTGAGAGTGAGTGTGCGGCGACAGTTGATGGTGCTGGGAGCTAAGTTCGGAGGACAAGAAATGCGGCGACGCTCGGCAATTTTTGGGGGCCAATTGGCGGGCGCTAGCGTCGCCAAGCATTCCGGGGAAGGCCAACCTTTGTCTTGGACTAGGCCAAGAAGCAAATGACAATGTGATGACATGTATTTGAGAGAGAAAAATCAATTACTTTCTGGAAAGTATCGATCTCACGGTTTGCTGTTTGTTTTTTGTAGCTTAATTTCTGATGAACCTGCAAGGTGTGTGATTGGCCTAGGACCAACGCGAGTGTGTGATCTTGGTCGGTCAAGGCAAGGCAGTTACGGATCACGTTGTTTCGCGTCTGACGTTGCCATGTGGGCAGAGAGCAAGTTGGTATTTGACCAAACGCAAGGCGGGTACCTCCTCAAACTCAACTACTTCTTCATTTAGCACCAAGCAAAATACTCGTTTTCCTCCCAGACAACACCGCTCACATCCTCGCCTCTCTTCCACCGCAGGCTTGGGATCGACCCATCCTGCCGTTCGTCGAAGACGACCTGAAGCTTGCCTCCTGCCTCCTTCCACAACTCCGTTGCCGCAACAGAAGCTTCGCTGCCGGGACCCCAGATCAGCACCTTAGGCAGGTTCCAGTCTCTCGCCTCCTCCAGCGCAGCCTGAAGCAACGCCTTGACATCGCCCTTTCTCTTCTCCCAGTCATCTTCACTGTCGGTGACAATGCGCAAGATCTTGATCTTCTTCTCACGCAAGTCATGGTCCCAGTAAAGCCACGACTTGCCATCCTCCATCCTCGCCCCGCGGTTCACAACGTCTCTGCCTATCATGATCTTGGCAACATACCTATCACGCGCAAAGTGCCAAGCCATCTGCGTGAAGGACGGTAGGAAGGTCAAATGTCTCTTGCCATCCGCAGCGGACTTCTCGGACTTCTCCCTGAGCACCTTAATATCCTTCTCGCAGAGCGGCTCTACGTCCTCTTCCTGAAGAAGGACCACGCCCGGGCTTCCGGGAGCTTCGAAGCCTCCCTCCAGCTTGAAGGTCAGCTGTGGCGACGGATAGTCCTTCCACCCTAGGCCGGTGTAGTATGCCCTCCCGATGTCGCTATACAACACCCCGCATTCGGTGGTTTCGTCCACCGCCTCTGCCAGCCATTAGCATACTACTCCCGAGACAGGCAAAAGAAGAGAATTACGCTGAACCTGCTTCAACATCCACCCGGCCATCCCCTGGCCTCTGAACCTCGGGGCGGTGAAGACGCTAGCGATGGAGTAGGCCTTCGCCTCCTTGACTTGGCCTCCATCGGCAATCAGCACCGTCTTGGATATCACCTCGCAGCCCGAAACTATCGTGTTGGGGTCGGAGCGAAGGTGCAAGACATAGTACTTCGTCCCACCGTTTGCAGACAACGCCACATTTCGAAGGGTCTCTTCTCGGCCAAGGTACTCGGCCAGGGTCATGGGGGGAGCCCAAGACGCGCCGTTGAGCTCCCAAGAGAGGGTTCGTTGCTGCGCAGTGGCATCCGCGAAGACAACATCGGATGTAAGAATTGAATCTGAAGGGCCACTCATGGTTGCGGTTGTGAGTTCCCGTCAGACCAGGCGAGCTCCCAAGGTAGGGTAGCTGGGGTAGAGAGTGCGGGGTCGTGTTAGTGCGCACGCGGGGCGACAAGGCTTGACTGTTACGACACCGTTGGGTGAATTGGGTTGGCGGTTGGCGTGATGGTGAGAGGCGAGGTAAAGCTGCAAATCCCAAAACTCGATGGCAGTTTATGTACTCGTTTTCTCGTTGCCGCCACAGGGAAGACAAAAGGGCGCACCTGTTCTAGACCCGACATGAAGGTCGCAAAGAGGGGAGCAACTAACGGCCGCTTGCAGAAGCGCAAGGCTGTGCTGCAGGCACACCCACCAACACCAGCAGGAGCGACCAAGTCCATCGGATGACTTTACCAAGTTGGGGAACCTGAACGACCACGGTTGCTACGTTTTAAAGAGCAGACTCAGGAGAAGGCTGGTTATCCCCGGGACCTCCGTCCACCAGTCGCTCGTCCAACAACTACCATGCACGCGGGCGCACAAGGTACCCAGGTAGTGAAACCAAGCATGCCGGGGTGAGGCCGGAGATTTCTATCGACGCGCGTTGGGCGATAAATACAACTGCAGGCTGCGGTAGCCTCGGGGATCGAAGCAAAGGGACTAATCCACCGCTCTCCAAACACAACACTCAATCGCGAGGTTCAATCGCCCAGCTGGATCGACCTTCGAATTTCTAACTCTGACCGGGGGGTGCACAAACGCACCAAACAATCAGGCCCTTGGTGAACGAGGGACGGGATGCTAAGGGAACGCAAACGAAAACAACCCGTCCGTATCATTTCTAGACAACCTACGTGTCCGTAGCCAAACCGACGTCCCTGATCAAACAAGACATCTTTTTCGAACGCATCTAGTCACTGAGAGGATCGAGAGGAACACCGACCCAAAGAATGATGCCTAAGGCTCCGGCTACGAGGTGTCATCGCGCCAGGCGCGGCTCAGCGATGCTGGTGGCACGATCGACCGCAACGAGCCTCTAGCTTGACGCCATAGCCTTCGTTTGATGGCCCCCTGATCAAGCCACGGCAGAGCCGCAAAAGACTCATCAATGGGCTCAACAGATCTCGCTCGCTTATCAGCGCAATCCAAGATGAAGCGCGATGTGCCGGAAAGAAGGTGAAGCCACAGGCAGATAACGATCCTTCAGGATGACTGAGACTCCGGGCGGACTTCAGCCACCTGCTTGGTTGAGGTCGGGGACGCTCGACATCCTCCAGAACATGTACCTTGGGCACGGTGATGAAGGGTCGACTCGTCCCCCCGTTGGGACCATTGGAAGCGCCGCTCAGCAGCGACAGCCGGCACGCGGCCGAGGAAGGGCGTCGCAGGGGGTGCTAGTTCGTCGTCCCAGGGCCGCAGTATCAGCGATCTAGCGCACTTTTCCGTACCTCTCGTGCCGCTACCATACAGCAGCGGGGGAAAAAGCAGTCCCATGCCTTGGCCTGTGAGAGGGGGGAGAGGAAGAGGTGGCAGCAAGGCTTCGTGGCTCATGTGTGAGGCTTCATGGCGATGATAAATCTTACTATCTTAGGCCCACACGACGACGTGAAAATCTCTTGGTCCCGTATTGGTGGGATTCAAGACTTCAAGCACCAGATCTGGAGAACCCACCCCCTTTCACTAGAACCAAGAGGACACACTCAGCAAATCAGCCCCATGAGAGTGATGAGCGCCAACGCGGAGCCTCGACTTCCATTGCTCATGCGCGGAACGAGCAAGTCGGCTGAACAAAACACGCCACAAAACAGACCAGTCTAGATGGACGGCCTGTGAAAGGGGCGACCTGCAGCCGTCCCGGTCGTCTCGGTTGTCTCGGTCATCTCGGTCATCTCGGTGCCTTGTAGGTAGCCCATCTTCCTCCCGGACAGTATGTTATCCCCTACCATCCCCCGACTTGACTCCACCCAGATTCCCTAGACCTGCCGTGAGATGTCTCACGGGACGTTTTCCAAAGCCCAAAACGTATGTCAAGATGTACCTCAACAGGCACAAGGGCTCCAGCTGGCACAGTGTCTACTCGGTCCCTTGACCAGGCCGAATCGCTCAACAATTTACCACCGACCTTGATGGATAGCTGAGGCCAGCGGAGAAAAGGATTCCGACAAGCAGTCTTGTGTTGCCTGCTCGACCCGCGCTTGATTCTAGATGCATACATGCCGACAGGGGGAAACAGCACCTGCTCTTATGGGGCACCGACGATGTTTCACTTAGCTCATACACGCAGAGTCAACCCCTGCCCTCAATTTTCTTTTTCCTCTTTGACAGTTCGAGCCACCCTTGTAAGGTGTGTGGGAGACTCCCAATCAGACTGTGGATGACAGAAGCGTCTGAGTTCATCACGTTGAACATACGGGCCGAGGCGTCAGTCAAACAGTGCAAGAAAATGGGGAGAAAACTGGCCTAGAAGCCTGTGACTCACTCCCTGCATTTTTCTTTTCAACAAAATCGGCAACGGATTACGTGCGCAGAGTTAGATACCTCTGTACCCGAGGGCCAGCAGCAATGGCAGCCGAGGTCTTGATTTCAAGCTATCTTACCAGAGAAGGCAGCGGAATTCGGGCCTGGTTTGGGAGAACATCGCCGGCGAGGGCAAGGTGATAATAAACAACGACAACCAAAAACCATGAATCGCCGTTGGAACGTTGGATAATTTCGAAGCTTGATGATTCTTGCTTTCCTCCCCGCGGACGGAAGAAACGGTTTTTTTTCTCTCTATTTCGTCCAAGATTCGCACCACAAGAGTCAATATCGACGAGGAGACTTCTGTGGCACCTGTCAGGTTTACCAGCCTGCAGCGTCGAACTCTACGATGCAACTGAATATTGCCTTTGACCGTTGTACGTTGCATGGTTTCTAGTAAGCATCTTTACTATAGTTTTGACCAGCGAGCTAGAATCAACATCAAGTATTTGGCGTTGGTTATTTGGATGCAACTTTTCTTGGGGGGCCAGTGGCCCTTTACGCAAACAGGTCGGGTCTGGACGGGGACGCAGCAGCAGTGGAGGCCAGACCCCTCGGCCTTCCCCATGCCGTGCTTGCGCGTGCTCAACTGAGCGCGGCACAATCGAGGTCCAGTCGGGCACGTGGCTTGGAGGGCGTTTTGTCCAGATCGATCTGAATGGGTGGGAAACTCAATTGACGCATCATAGGTATCTGTTGTGGAGTGTGTTTTGTGGTTGGTGTTGACGTCAAGCCGCCGCCAGACTGACGAGAGCAGATATCCTCAGATAACACCAAGCCACCAGCAGCCAAAGAGTCCACAGTCTCCGCCGCGGGTAGCGTGTCAAGTTGAGGAGCGTGTGGGAAGTGCAAGGCCCAGGATGTGGTGAGAGGACGGGGATATCCCAACTCGCTTTGCAGTGGACATATCCTGTGCCCAAGAATGTGTACGGGCAGTCAAACGAGCGGTGCCCATATCCAAGGCAATGTCGGGGAAGCACACGGCCGATTACCCGTTCTCAAGATGCGAGACGTTGTTAGTGTCGGCAAAGGGGCCGAGAGCGTAGCGCAATCGCCCAGCCTAAAGGCAGGTACCTCGCGTCTTTTCAGGGATCTCCTCGAGGGGATCACAGTTTGAAGTGCCTGAAGCTTCCACCATATTGGGATTGAATAGTTTTCGGTTCCTGGATCCCCCATATGCAAGCACCAACGGCCAGAGTCTGTTTTATGCTCCCGTTCCCGTTACTCTCACAGATGAATTTAATCTAGGGGGGAAAATAAAAAACAACAACAGACAGCCCTGGGCAAGTGTGCCCCCCACTGGTGGCCAACACACAGTACGTGTTAGCGCCTTGATCTCCGTCGCTGAGGTGCGGCGTTGCAGTCGGCCCAAGACGATAAATACGGCCGAGATGGCTAGTGCTGCCTGGTGCCGAATCAGCCCAGACACGAATCGTCCAGAGCCCCTCCCGCTGGCCTGCCACCTGCAGCTGGAGCTGCATGGCGCGCTCATCACGGGACTCGAGGCGCTTCACATGTCAGCCAGGAAGAAGGGGGAGATAGAGAGGAAATAATGATGGGAACAGGAAGGAAGGACGGTGTGTACCCAAGACGAGATGTTTAGACACGCAAAGGGAAACAAGTGTTCTATTTCTTGCGTGTGCTTTGACTTGGGTTTGCAGACAATGGCCGTCTCTCGCGAAGTCATCGACTGGAGAGAACGGCTATTCGGTAAAGAGCGAACACTATTTGATGCACAGAGGCCGTTGGGAATCGGCGCAGGGTACCGGATACTTGTCCCTCTCCCAGCCTAAGAGAAGTGCCACATCTCGGGTTAAGAGGGCTGCGCGGCCTTTGCTGAGAAGCTTTGGACACACCCGGAATGTATCCGCCCAGGGGCATTTCGAGGCCCTGTCCATGTGTTTTGGGCGTTGGATCTCGCTGTGAATCGGAGCTATCTTGTCTAGGGAAGGTGGCTGGGTGGCCCTTACCCACACCACCATGCAGCACGGAGGGGAAAGGGTACAAAGCTACCGAGCAGATGGGAACTTCGGGGTGAGCCAGCCATGTACCGTGCGCAGTTTAGAGTTCCAGCCCACAAGGAGGGGCCCAGCAGGAGAGAGAAACGTTGGGAAGCAGGCAAGCCGCGGAAGGCGTTTCTTGGGCCGAACTGCTGGCTGCCCCCCTCTCGTTCCTTCCTATATAACGAGAACCACGCACTACTCTGAGCCGTCAAACTCTGAAAAAGGCTTCCCACCTGAACCCGCATTTCAACTGCTATTCAAGAATCATATTCGCTATCCGTCAGCGTTACTTTGGACCTCGCAGCGATGTCGGGTGCGCAAGCACAACCTCTCGAGCCAACATGGCGCGGGTACATCAACACCAAGTATGATGCCTACAAGATTATCGAGGCGTGCCTCTTGGGCCAACTGCACCACGTCCCCCGCCGGCCAAACGAGAACGAGCGAGAGAACCTGATCCAGAGCGGCAACGTCTTTGTCTACGAAGAGAATTCCTCCGGCATCAAGAGGTGGACAGATGGCGCCATCTGGAGCCCCAGCCGCATACTCGGCGATTTTCTCTTGTATCGAGAAGTCAACGCCAAGTTCTCAGGCGGGAAGAAGGCCGCCCTCAAGAAAAACGGTGTGACCAAATCGAAAGCCGACGCGAGCAAGCCATACGCGCGACTACCACCACGAGATACCGACCATAGCGGCGACCGCTCTCTGTACGGATCCCTCACCGACTCGTACGACTTCAAACCCAACGGCCTCATGAAGAAGACCATGGCCGTCAAAGTGGGAGAGGGTGTGACACACCACATCGTCTCCTACTACCGGCCCGAGGACGTCAAGCGCGGCCAACTGCAAATCACATCTAGAGATCCTTTCCTCCGCATGTTACTGCCTCGATACGATATCTACCAGATGAACAAGAGCAAGGGGAAGGGTGAAGACACCCCTTACTACCAACCCGATCACACCGAGGAGTACCAGCCACCGCCGGGTTTTGACGATGATCCAGTAATGGCGCAGCCGACTGTACATGATGTTCCGCAACAAGCGTATACCTACCAATATGGGCAAGTGGTGCCCTACGACATGACCCAGCACCGCCAGACACCGGATGCATATTCCAGCTTCTATTCGGCGGCCGAACCCCAGACCCCCCAATTCTACCCGCACCCGCATATGTTTGGCGGAGGCGCTTATATATCGGGTCATCTATCGGGTGCCATGCAGTAGGATAGCTATTTTCCGGGAGGCTGGGTGACGGAAAATGGTTGGGATTGGCTCACTCGCCCACAGGAAGGCGACTGGGGATTGAGCGGGATGGCAGCGTGCGGTACACTACCTGGGACTGCCTGAGCAGGACTTATGTACTAATTATTCAGCGAACACGGACCGTATGAATACAGAAGAATCTGCCTATACTGTATGTTCATTCTCACACAGCAGTAAGGGGGGGTGAGTGATAACGAAGTGTCCCCTGTTTCAAGCCCCATTCATTATTCCACTTCTCAGCTCATTGCCTACTGTTAACCCCCTTCCTCCAACAACGCCTCGATAACCAACTCGAATCCCGTCGCCAGCCCCTCCCGGATGCTCTCCACAATAAGACCCTCATCCATCGACACCGTCGTCTTCCACTCCCCATCCCACCCAAACTGCTCATCCAGCAACCGCATCACCGCCAACTCGGCCTGTTTTGCATTCCGGCTCGGCACCGCGCTAAACTCCTCCAAAGCATACTCTAGCCTTTCTCGCACCCCTCCGCAAAACATAGCCTTGGGCCCCGCGCTCAAAGCCTCATCCATAGCCCCCCATATCCGGTCCCGCTGTTCCTGCGTCAGGCTCTTACTCCCCAACTCTCCGACACGGGCCGTATCGACCCGGAACACAAGCAATTTGACGTGCCGCCCTAGGCTCTGTCGCACCTCACCCGGTATGTTTAGATCGACGATTTCCAAATGTCGCTGAATTTGCTCGCGGATGTTATTCACCGCTACGACGTTTGCTGCCCATCGTGTTAGACCTGCGAGCCACATGTCCCTGGCTGTTTCGGGGATTTCGGGTTGGGAAGAAGTGAGTAATTCGAGGGATAGGGCCTGGATTTGTTCTGTGAGTCGGTTGAGGCTGACGCCGATGATGGCGTAGCGGGTTTCGCGCCACACGGCGTCCCAGAGGAGCGTGCGGATGGTCTGGGGCACTTCGTGGATGTCGAGCTCGAGCATGAGGACGTGCTGGAGGGCGTCGGTTGTTGTGAGGGATGGGTGGACGTCGTAGAGGCCGTCGATGTCGGTCACGTTTGGGTCGGTGATGAAGCTCTTGTTGGGCGGGTGGATGATGGTCACGTTGATGGGTGGGCCGTCCCAGGTTTGGACCGTTTTGACGAATTTTTCGACGACGGCAAACTCTGAAGGGACCGTTAGACTGTCTAATTTTGGGTTGAGGTGATGTGGATAGGGGTGGACTAGTGGGAGGTTGTGTTCCCTTGTTTAATTTTGACGACCGAGACAGGACGTACCGTCTGGCCCGACTGAGCCGATCGAGATGTATATAAGGCACCCGCCTAGAACTTTCATCAGGTTGACGAACATGGCCCAGAGGGCGGTTATGGATGCGTTTGCGCGAGAAAACATGTTCATGTCAAAGTTGCGTTCGGAAACGACGGTGGGACGCTGTTGGATGATCTGGAAGATGAGCGAGGCAATGGCTGAGTGAGCCGTCATGTCGGGCGTCCAAATGATGTATGCCGAAGGTATTTGTGGCGATTTGGCCTTTTGCTGAGCTGACCATTGCAGGGCGTGCTGAAAGTCAGGGGCATCGCAGAGCCCCTGGGTGAGCCTGGTTGTGGGGGCGGCGCTGGAGGGGAGGTATTTCTGCTCGATGCCGAACCATTCGTTCCATGCGCCCGCTGTCACGCCGTACGTCGCAGCGAGAGATTCGTGATAACTCGCTTGGTGCTCGAAGCCCTGGAACAGGGTGTCCTTGATCTTGAGAAAGATGTCTGGGACGTGTCCTCGGGGGATATCTGCCGAGATGTCAGTCGGCCCCTGAAATCCTTGGCACAGTGGGGGCACGGCTTTGTTTACTATTCAGGGTCGCTTCCATCTGCTGTCGCTGGAGAAACGAGTCAAACTGATGTTGAGCAATGCTGTGTGTTTGCATCGCGTGAAGCACCATCACGTCATCCCGGATCCAGTTCCCAACGCGCTGAATGCGATCGATGACGCGACCAAACTTTTCGTCAAAGGGCCGTACGAGGGAGGAGAACATTTGTCCTGACGGTCGGCTCAGTTATCGGAAGGGTTATGTACGACCAGGGAAACTTACGCACGGCGCTCCGTTGAAACAGCAAAATAACCTCCTCCAGGAACTCCAGAACGGCAGAATAGAGGCGCGATGTGAGTTCCACCATCCTGGTTGTGGGATATAGTTTGACGACCATCTCGACCCTCGACAGAGCAAGGCCGATATCAACCAAGGCGTCGGTGAGTTTCACCACCAAATCACCTCGATTCTTGGCCATCTGCATGAGAATTAGCGTTGTCGGACTCCTCGATATTGAAATGGAGGCTCACGATGAGAACAAGCTTCATTCCGCCCCAGATTACGGTCAGATACCCAAGGTCGACTTGGCACAAAACGTCAAACACACCATGATAGTGGTGTAATGTGTCTACAAACTTGGAAACTGCATCCTTCTCAACGGTCGATTCAGCGTAGAGCCCCAGCGCCGCCTCAGCAACGTCTTTCTCGGTGCTTGCCCCCAGCAGCGCAGAGACATCGAGGTTCTTGGTCGACTTGGCCAATGCCGCCGATGACTTTTGGATAGCGAGGTATGCTTTTGCGTACGCGGTCCTCGCGCCAGCAATATGCTGAGCGAGCTTTTTCTGTTCCCCGTGATCGGCCGGGTCTGAGAATCGCCGGACGGCCGTGTCATTGGGATCCCATTGTGATGGGGTCCAGGGACCCGGCTGCCATGATGACGAACGGGTCGGACCGAGATGTGTGCTGGTTGTCGCTATCTGTGTCTCTGCCTGCGCCTTTGAAGCGGAACCCCGTTTTGTGCCTACAAGAAAAGCCGACTTGGTGCGGATGCTCAACGCCATCACGAGAGGAAGGGCGATGGCGTGACGTTGAAATAGGGATCGGACGCTCGGCACTTCGGCAGCGGCATCGCTAGCCTCATGGATGCCGAGACAGGATTGGCGATGGAAAGGTCAATAAAAGACCCTGGCAGGGCCACTCAACAACGTTCATGGAATCACCCCACGTAAGAAAGGACCATTGATTCCGCCGAGAAAGGGAGGTCAGAGGAAGAAACGAGAGAGCGGCGATGGCCACACATGCCGGCGGGTCGTCGACAAGGCTGCGACAGGAACACCAACCCCAGTGGACTCCCCCCTTTCAGCTCGAAAATGGAGTGTCGTCGGTGTAACGATGGTCTGCAGCTACAGGGTGGGTTGCTTCATTCAAACGGGTAACCCCCGGTCCCAGCCCCTATCTCATCGCTTCTGATTGGCTCAGGCTGTCAATAGTCTTGTGCCACTAACGGCGACAGGGGTTGCGCTGGAAGTGGTGGGTGCCTGCTGAGCCTCAACTCTTGGCGAGCTTGTCGGCTTGACGGGTCATTAGTTACCCCGCCTTTGATTGACGTGGGAGTCTGGGCTTTGAACTTCACCTCTCGGCTGTTGATCCTAACCCTGGTCCGATCTGTGTCAACGACCGAGACGACGAGGTTCACGATAAATTGATTCCGCAAGCCCTGGAACACGGTGTGGTGTTTTGTGGCTTTCTTCCAGGTTATGTCCTTGCACGGTCGCTAGATCATATCTACCTACGTCATCGTGGTGGGTTGATAAAGGGAATGTATCTCCATGACCCCTGATATTCGGTCAAGAGCCAGTCAACTCTCGTAGGTAAGATGGGGTTTGGTCCGAGTACCTGGTTTATCTTGTTTGCTCCGTTTAATCATACCGGCTTTTCTACACTGAGTCCCTCCGCTTCGCAGCCGAAAGTCAAGTCGCGGTTTATTCTGCTCTCGCGAGCCTCTATGGGTATCTACCGTAATTCGATAAGCAGGCTTTTGTCTAGGCACTCGTAGTGTTCCTTCGATATGTACAGCCGTACTCTACAGGAATCAAACCAGGTTACGTACGCCCTTAATGTCCCCGCATAAACCAAGGTTTATCGGGGCCATTCGGGAGAGATCCATCGACAACAAACGGCTTCGCGGGCAGTGACATGGGAATTGGGATCTGGCCCGCGAACATGGCCAAGTCCTGTGTGCGCGGCCCGTCGGTTGTTTCGACGGCTGTACCCGCGCTTCGTGGTGTCATTGAGACTGGGATGATAACACCACATTCCCAGTTACGGCACGTCAATTTCGGGCTGCCGTTCGTCTTGCCCTTGCTAAGCCTGCCCCTGAGAAGAAAGTCAGAACGATATATATTGTAAATGACTCACGAAACTTACCATCCGCTCTTAGAGAAATTCGCGCTGCCAATGTAGGCGAAACTGGGCGACCCGTGACGTCGAACAAATATGACTTTCTCATGCAAGAGTATACGATCTCTGGCGGATTTGAGATTGCGGAATATCTCGCGGGGAAAGGAGCTAGCCCTCCACCAGTCTTCTGCGAGGCAAATCGTGCCTGCTGACTGTCGAAATTGTCAGCCGTGAAAGACTTAGTCCTAAGGTATGGCCAAACACACGTCCGAACCAGCTAAACTCTTCCTCACGGTATCCTCGGACGGGAAATATACGCGCATGTGGCTCAGGACAGTGTCAATGTCGCTATCAGCCCGAACGGGACGCCTCCCCTTGTTGACGGGCACCCTCGACATCAACTCTTTCAGACCGGAATCGCCTGCTCACGTTAGTGAAGATCGACACGACAAAATGTAAAGTGCTGTACCTTGACAGGCATAGTATAGAGCACGGATGAAATCGTAGTTGAGGTTGCCGATCGATGATGACTGATTGAAGTGAGCAAGTCGGACCCGAAAGATGGAAAGGAACGGCGGTTTACCAAATAATCAACTTCGATGGGAGTCTCTGATCCGTGGCCCAAAGCCTTGACTGTGCGACCTAGCCCACAGTATCCTCAAGAGGGTTAGCATCTTCACCGATGCACAAACGGGTCACAACCCACCGGTCCTCTTCCACTTCTCTCCGGTGTGAGATCCCGCTATGGTATGGACAAAGCCATAGGTACGGGTCTCAGAGAAGTCGTACTTCCACAAACTGCTGAGAAGTAACTCGTCCACATGCTGAGCCTCAAGCTGATGAATGAATCAGGAATTGCAAAACTCGATAAGACTGAGAGTGGTACCCACAAAGTATTTGAGATCTTCGGCAAACGGAGTGAGCTTCTGGGCTTTACGCTGCTCCTCACTCTGGAGCAGGGGGAGATCAATGATGAACACCATCTGCAGCTGAGTTAGCTAACCTTGACAATCACAGGGCAACATGGTGCCTTTCGATCCATCGTTGCATACATTTTCAATCTTCCCACATTCGCCCCAATCCCACGAGAGCAGGTTGCCTGTTGGCACTGCGATTCTGAGATATCCGCCGTAACTGAGGATCATCAGCTTGGAATGCATAGCCCCGGCGCCGTTCATTGGCGGGAAAGCATATTTGATCCGGCGCCCGGCGACATTGGCACGCATTTGCTCTTGCTAGTGGCGCATTAGTAGCTTCAGTTGAGGGCCGATCGGGGCACCGGATTTACCTGATCCTCGTCTTTAGCATAGGCGATGAGCACCACTTTAGTGGTCTCAAAGTCGACCTTTGACACCAGCCATTCCTCAACCCATTGAAAAGAGCTTAGAAGTGCAACTTTGAGGTTGTCCTTCTGAAGCACCTCTTCAATTTTGATGTCGTCCCCTTGTCGAGAGAAACCTTTGACCCAGGTCCTCTTTACCACTCCTTTGGGAAACACCGGTATTCCAGATGGCTGAAAAGTTGAAGTAGGAGTAGAAGACTTCAACTTCAATCTCTCTGAAAAGGCTTCAGGGCCGGTACTTGCGATACTTGGCTGAGAGGATGCCGTACTGGGTTGAGAAGATATCGTGCCAAGGCTTGACTGAGGAGATGGACCTGGGGTTGTGCTGCTCATCTTTTGACGTTGCCACGGTCTAGGGTCCGATCCTAATGAATCAACATCGCTTTCGCGCACTTTCCGTTTTCCAAGCCGCGCCAACCGCTCTTCCTCCATCTTTTGCCGGTTCAAGCCCAAGAATGAGTTTGATGAGCTTGGTGCTGGAACTGGGGGTCGTGGAGTTGACTGAATCGAGGGTGCAGTTGGACTGCATTTGCTAGTATTCTGCACCTCATCTTCCGAGTCTGATTGGGTTAGGTCGACGAATGCGCTCTTGGGATCTTGTCCAAGCGACATCGCGAGCCCAATGCGGAGGGCTTCATCATCGTCTAAGTCTTCGCCATTGAGGCCGACAAAATTGTTGTCGGCCATGACCTAGTTGTCTAAGTGAAGAACACAGGGTTTCCCCCACCCAAAAAGAGGTGGCGGTGTGAGGCTGAGGCAAAGTTGCGTTCCTGGATAATTATCAGTCGCGTGGTTTTGGAGGAACGCGTTATGGCTGGATGAGATAAGGAAGACGAGTGCGAGATTGGCACGAAGGCATGTGATTTGGGGGCTGCATTTGGGAAGGGTTAGGGTAGAAATCTTGCGACTGCCCCACTGTAAATTCGGTCCATCAAACGAGCTTTATCGAACGGATACCGGACAGTCAACCACTCACGTAGACAACAATATCCTTGCCAGCAGAAGCGCTCTATAATCACGATGGGCGGGCTTAATCTAGAGGTGTTCAAGGTAAACAATCCCTCAACTTGCCAGAGATTGCCCCGCTGACACAGTCTGCTTCCAGTTCGGCATGTACGTCATGTTCCCAATTGGAATCATGTACTACTTTGGCACCAACCTCGACAGCCGCTTCTCCGTTCCCGATTTTTGGCCCAAGGCCGAGCATGCGAATAGAGTCCCATTGGAGCGAGATGAGATCAGAGAAGAGCTCGAGAGGTTACGGGCAAGGCGACTACTCAATCGCGAGAGGCGGCTGGCAGAGGAGGCAAGACAAGCGCAAAATAACCAAAACCACCAAGACGAGTAATATCGCTCTTGTCGCAAAATGGACCGACCGCCTCTAGCCGGATATGCCGGATGCACCCGAGGGGAACCAGGACGAGAGGCGGGTTACAATACGGGGCTCGCAGACCTGTGCCTTGATGTTCAACATTACTGTACAATTATATGGCGTACATGGCGATTTGGTTGGGTTCTACGTGTCCAGGTGCTCCGCAACGCTTGCCCAATCCTTGTCGCTGAGAGCACCTTTGGTCACGTTTGAGTACATGGCTTGGACGTCTGGGAACTCGCGAATGGTGCGGAGCATGGGTACGAAGTACTCCGAGGGGATTTTGTCGAGTTCGGCCATCGTGTCTTTGTTAGGGGACCAGATGATGCCCGAGCTGAGAGCCTGAAGACCGAATTTGGTTCCAAGTGTTTGCAGAATATGCGTCGTCAGGTTGGGCTGTGTCCATATCACAATGTTGCCGTCTCCGTCGTTTTCGATGTCCTCTGCCCCGGCTTCAATGGCATCGTCCATGAGGGCCTCAACATCCGGACCACCATCGGTCTTCTCGAAAACAACACGCCCCTGTCGAGTGAAGAAAAACTTGGAGGAGCTCGCATTAGCGAGCCCTTTCTTCAAGGCTAAGTTTAGCTCTTGGAGAACCCGCTGTCTGTTGTCCGTCTCAACTTCGATTACCAACGCGATGGACGGCGGCACCATGGCCTCAAACGTCATGGGTTCGAGAATGGCGCCTGTTGAAGACTTTCCTTGACCTCGCGCAATGGCCCCCTCAATCTTTTCCTTGGGGACTCCTGCTTTTTTCGCCTGAAGGATTGTGTTTGCCAATTGGGGGTTGTGATCGGGATTCGGGCCGTACACTTATTGGTGGTGAGTCTCAGCATCGTGGTTGTCGGGGCAGGGCTACCCACACTTCGAGTAGAGAATGAGGAGTTTTGCGAAGTGGCTCCTGGTCTTCATCATCTTGTTATCGTTTGCAGCCTTGTCGTGCTTGATCTTCGACCATTTGTTGTGACCACTTTGGAGAACAGAGCTCGAGGCGAAGGAACGTCGGCATTGCGCGCAAATGGAGGCGCACTGCGAGTCCACCAACCGACTAAACGGCCGGGCGGTACGCGTAAAAAGGGACATGACGCAAAATGTGATGGGGAAGGCAGGTGAATATCAAGGCACGAGATTTTCGACTGCTCATCGCGTCAACCACGGTGCTTGGCCCGAATCCGACGCTTCAAATTTAGTGTTTGTCGGCGAATCCGGAGCGGGTAGCTGCGGATAAACCAAGGCGGATCTCAAGGACCCACCCCCGGCGTTAGACAGGGGCTCACCGAAGTCTCCGTCCAAACTGGTGGGAACAACATCATTGACATGTACTCTACGCCATAGCAGAAATATGATTGCGCGACCGTTTTCGATTTGTTGGTTATAGGATCACACAAGCACCCCACGCGGGCTTATGTCTTAGAGGCTCAACAGGTAGGAGGAGCGGTCAAGAACATTCCTGTCAATAAGTGTCGCTCGAACGTAATAGAGAAAGCCTATGGGAATAGTAAATAGTAATTCAATTCTCCGAGGAGCCTTTACTATAACCCAGTTTACATGTCTCCGAGATTGTGAATGGATAGTGAAGTTTGTGTCGTGTACTTCAAACCTGATGGCGTCAATGTGCTGGACGGGGGTGAGGAGCGGGACGATCTGAGTTCCACCTCCCGCCTATCGGCAGTCGCTCCCATTGGTTGTCAACAGACCCGCCCAGCGCCTCCAGGCCTTCAAGATCCACAGTATGGGATATTGCCTGCACATCATCTTGCTCTCTCCCGGATTTCGGCGCCCCAACGTCGAGCCACAGGACACCCATTGAACACCTGAACCTTACACACACGCGCCAAGGCCAGAATCTCGAGATGTCGTCAACGCCGGCTCCCGAGGAGCCCCGCGACAGCAACGGCGACCACGGGCGCATCCCAACGAGAACGAGCACGAGCACGAGCACGACTGCGAATCCGGAGCTCGACGTTGCGAAGCTGCAAGCGCTCCCGGCTGAACAGCAGGAACTGTTCCTCACGAACTTTGTCTCGAATCTCAGCAAGCATGTTTTGGCGCTGGCACCGGACGACTGCACGGCCCAGCAGTTCTACCTCAAAAAGGAGATATTTCGAATCATCAATCTCCCCGCCCCGTCGCCGACAAGGATTATCCGCAACACACTGGGCCGATGTCTCGCCCACATTTTTGGCAAGGGCGATAGGAAGCTCCTATTCGAAACGATCAACGAGCTTGTGGGGATAATATCAAGTGGAAAATCAAAGAGCGAAAGCGAGATCAGGACCAGACATGCCGCCGTTGCGTGCCTGGGCGACGTCTTTGGATCCGCTGGGGACAGCGCGATCGGTTTGCACCAGTTGGTGTGTACGACGCTCTTGAAGCTCCTCAAGTCCTCGTCGACCAGCGCCAGTCTCCGAGCGACTATTTTCACGTCTCTGGGCAAGGTCGCGAAAATGATCGAGGGCAGCATGGATGAGAGCATCGCTAGGGACATATGGAAGCAGGGCAGGAGCTATGCTACAAGCGACAAGGGGTCGCTGGTGGTAATCTCTGCTTGCCGATGCTTGCGCTTGCTTGTGCAGCACACGCCCTATTTTCAGAACTCCAGCGACTTCGACAGCTTGCGATCTTCTATGTTCAAGACCTTTGAGTCAAACTCTTCACACATTCGGGTCGCCGCCGCTGAGTGCTTTGCTGAGGCATTGTTTAGGGGGTACTCCTCGACAGCGGTTGGGGAGGCGCCTTTGACATTGCTGAAGAGGTCTAAGTCCAAGGCGGCAAAACGACAGTCCATGCAACCAGGGGCGCTTCAGGATGATGATGAGCTTCCGGCTCGCTCAGAGAGCCCAGCGCCCTTAGGGAGAAAGTCACAAGTCCTGGCTTTATCTCTGATTGACATGATGAAAACACTCACGTCACAGTACATTCGGATGTCTACGTCGAACAGAGCGAGAGCGGCGATCGCTGTCTGTTACGGCGCGATGCTTCAAAAATTAGGAGAAAAGACCATCGAGATCAACTACCTCCGGATTGTGGAAAACCTCACCGTTGATCTTCTTGGCAGCACCAACATCTCGAATAACCGATATCGCCTCTTAATATCTCGTCGAATGGTGGACACTCTCCTTCAAGAGGTTGTAGGTATGAAAATACTAGGAGAGTCCGGCCAAGCTGCGGCAGCCAAGGCGCTCATCAACGACGTTCTCAAAAACTACCCACAAGCAATCAAGGAGAGACCAGAGCCGTCGAAACAGACCTTGATTGTGGCGATGGGCGCGTTGGCTTCCCTGATCAGTCGACTAGGCTCTGCGGCGAACAATGTTGCAGAATCATGTCGAGACGGGCTCTTGGGAGTACTGCAGCATCCTAGCTACACCGTCCAGGTTCACGCATCAGCTTGCATGAAGACGTTTGTGTTGGCCTGTCCGCAACAGCTTCTACCATGCCTGTCGGTGTGCATGAACAGCCTAGGCAGAGAGCTGTCGCTTCTGGGATCAGGGCGCAATTCACCTCGGCGTTGCATTGGTTTTGCCAATGGTCTCGCCGCGGGGCTGAGTGCAAGCCCACAACGCCCCCTTTACGGCTCTGTCGATATCAACAGTCGGGTCCTGACCATGGCGACAAATTTGCTCAAGTCTAGCGGAAGCTCTGAGCTGCGCGTTGCAAGCACGCAAATCCAAGTTGCATGGACGTTGATTGGCGGTTTGATGTCTCTTGGCCCCAACTTCGTCAAGATCCATCTCTCGCAGCTCCTTTTGCTGTGGAAGAATGCGCTGCCCAAGGTGTTGGCGAAGGACAGTTCCATGCACCGGAACTATCTAAATGCCTCCTTTCTTTGCCATGTTCGGGAATGCGCTCTCGGGTCTATCCTCGCGTTCCTCCAGTTCAACAGCAGACTGCTCACCGTCGATGTTTCCAAGCGCATCGCAACCATGTTGCAGAATACAACGGCTTTTCTGAAAACGTTGCCCTCTAAGAAAACGGCCGAGGATATCAGTGAGAGGCTCACGCCGGCGCTGCAGCTTCATGATCTCGAGGTCATGGTTCAGCGCAGGGTGCTCCAGTGCTACACAAAACTTGTTAATATCAGTCCTGCCGATGGCGCAGAAGCGCTGTTGCAGTCGAACCTGCTCACTCTCGCCATCTCTCTTTTCGCAGACCCGGAGAATTACACCCCTAGCTCCCTCAGCGCATCCATCGCCAACACTGCTGGCACCTTTGAGACCATCTGGGACGTCGGAGACAACACTGGGTTTGGTGTTACCGGTCTCGTCAGAGGTTTTGCCGTCAGGCCGCTCCCGGGACAGCAGGAGTCGACAATAGAGAGCGGCGCGTCTGCTGGCGACAGCGCTGAGGAGCGTATAGAGCGACTACTGCTCTCACCCGTGTGCGGAACGCTCGAGCACGACGCATCGCTCTTGTATATCGGAGGCGTGGATGAGCGAAACTTGCCTGACCCTCCCGCAACTGAGGCAGTCAATATGGCGATCCAGCTGTTTGCCTTTGTCTTCCCCTTGACCCCGTCCAAGGTGCAGGAAAGCGTGTTAGAACAAGTAACAACTTTCACCGCAGCCGGGTCCCTTCAACGAGATCCAGGTCGCAAAGCCGCGATCAAGGTCAATGTTGCCACCGCTCTCCTCTCAACCCTACGGGTAGCGGTCAAGGAGACAAAGTCTCCCTCGGGCGACGTCACAAACCCAGCTGTTGAAGGGCTTATTCGGGAGCTGCTCCGTGACTTTGTCCTTGATCCCGACCAGTACGTCCGCAGCATCGCATATGAAGCAGTTTCCCGGTTGTGCAGCACTTGCGGCAACTATTTTACCAACCAGGAGATCAACTATCTCATTCAAACGATCGTTGCCAACCGTGAGCCCAGCGCGAGAGCTGGTTGTGCGATGGCGTTGGGCTGTATTCAGACCAAAATTGGCAACATGGCGGCGGGCTATCACCTAAAGTCCATCACTACTATCCTCATGTCTCTGTGCAACGACACACATCCGACTGTCCACTATTGGGCGCTCGAGGCCATCACGCGTGTCTCTGATGCTGCAGGACTCGGATTTGCGGGATATGTTTCGAGCGTCTTGGGCATGCTAGCCAAGCTCTATGTCTCCGAGACGCATCACTCGGAGGTGGGGTCCACCATGCCGATGAACCTGGAAGTTGAGTTGTCATCACCGGCAGCTATCGCTCGCTGCGTCGACTCGATCATCAACGTCCTAGGACCAGATCTTCAGGATTCTGCCAAGTCGAGGGAGCTCATCCTCACCCTCGTCGGCTTCTTCCAGCAAGAGGACGATTTGCAGGTTCAGCAAGCTAGTCTTGCCTGTCTCGAACATCTCACGCTTTACGCGCCGGGATACATGAACTTTGTAGACTACGTGAAGCTCCTCCAGCGCTATCTCAACTCGGACGACCCCGTCCTTCGGGATGTAGCTGTTGATGGACTCTACAATCTCATGAAGAGGAACCCGTACGATGTCATTGAGGCCGCAGACAAGGGATTCGAGGACCAGCTCTGGCTCGTGTTGGATTCCGCCCCCGATCACGAGGGCATGCGCAACATCATCAGGAACTGGATGCGTCAGACCTGTCTCACGGATACTGAGGCTTGGCTTCGACGGTTCCAACATATCCTCAAGATGACTCGACCAAAGGACACTGCAGCAGTCTCCATGACACTGAAAAAGACCAATACCGGCATTGACCTTCAGGATGAGGAAGTTGCAGGCTTCGCCGCAGCTGCGGGTGTTGCGAAAGATGAGAAGGAAACGCCCAGTGGGTCAGACGTTGAGCCCCTGAGATGGCAGGTCACAACCTTTGCCATGGACTGTCTTCATGACATCTTCATCCTCATCACCAAAGATGTTGCTACGAATGGTGAGTCGGCGGCACAACTCGCTCTCCAGAATAAGATCGCCGACGTGGTTCGCATGGCCTTCTCGGCATCCACCTCGGGTGTGCTGGAGCAGAGAATTTGGGGGTTGAAGATCATTGGGGGTGTGCTCAAGATGTTTGGCAAAGCTCCCGATCCAGACTTTGAGGAGGCCATGCTGTTGGAGCAGTACCAAGCGCAAATCAGCTCAGCGCTCACCCCCGCTTTTGCTGCAGACTCGTCGCCAGAGCTAGCCTCCGAGGCGGTTGATGTTTGCGCTGGTTTCATTGCCACAGGCATTGTCACAGACGTCGACAGGATGGGGCGCATCTTAAAGACGCTGGTGAGCTCGCTTGAAAACTTTGCGGGCGAGGACGAACACGCAGGTATCGGCGACCTCAAGGGCCTCAGCTCAAATGCGCGGGTCATGGTCAAGATGTCGGTGTTCGCGGCGTGGGCAGAGCTCCAGGTGGCAAGCTCGGAGCAAAAGTATCTCCTTGATGTTCTGCGGCCGCACATTGGCACTCTCACACCCCTCTGGCTGGAGTCGCTCCGCGAGTTCGCACGGTTGCGGTTCGAACCGGATATCTCCATGACGCTAGGGCCTCCTTCGCTGTCTGGGAATCTCGACACGGTCTATGCTGCCCTGAATCGGGAGACGCTTCTCAAGTTCTACCAGGACTCTTGGCTCAAGCTTGTTGATGCTATTGCCAGCTTGATTGAGCAGGACAGCGAATTTGTCTTTGACGCTCTCGACGGCAAGGAGCTTTCTGGGCCCAACAGCAACCCCAACGGTCGTACCAAGGGTTCCGACATCAATTACCGCGACGAGCCTGTGGCTTTCTTCTTCGTCCTGTTTGGCATCGCCTTTGAAGCCCTCGCCACCAAGCCGGGCCAAAGCGAGTCCCTTGCAACGCAAGAGCAGACACTTGAGATCCTACGTGCGCTCAAGAAAATTCTCCATCCCAGCGTGTCTGGCCATGCCATCTATCGCGAGGCCATCTTTTCCGAAACAATGGATCTCCTCGACAGACTCGTTCTCACCGAGGGTCTAGACGTCCAAGGTGTCATCGTCGAGATCGCCCGCGCCTTGTGCGTCGCCCACCCGGCAGCCCGGAAACGCGAAGAGGCAGATGGCGGCGAGCTGTCAGAAGACATTGAACAACTGTTCGAGCTCACCCGCATCATTGTGCTGGTACTCTCGGGTCTGCTCCCCAACCTAAGCGACAGCCCTCAACCCGTCCGCCACCAAATGACAGAGGAAGCAATCCTCCTCGTCAAGACATCGCTCAACGCCCTCGTCGACGCGGCCGAAGTCTTCCCTGCCATCATTAAGACAGACCTCCACGCTTGCATCATCCACATCTTTGCAACCATCCTCGCCACACCCGGATGCCAGGAGGTCATCGTCCCACAGGCCCTCCCAACATTCAAACGCTTCGTCACGAGCATGACCTCATCACGGAAGCCCGCCTCAGAAACCCACTCCCAAACAGACGTCCAACTCCTCGGCTGTCTCCGTCGCTTCCTCTCCATCTACCTCCACGCCCAGAAGCGCGAACAAGCTACGTCCCTCACCTGCGTCAAGAACTGCCTCATGGGTATCACCATCCTCTTCACAGGCGGAGACAACCGTCTCGTAGCCTCCGAGCTCTTGGTGACAAGATTCCTAGACGAGCTGATAGATTGTCTGACTGATCGCATGGTATGCCCATTTTTCCTCCCATCCTCTTATCCTCCCTTTATGTATTGTGAAACTAACGAGCAACCCCACTACCTAGACCGCCAAAATCGCCGCCAACTGCATCCGCACTCTGCTCCTCCTCTCGACGCAGGCTAAAGCCACCATCCCTGACCAAACTATTGCTCGCGCCTTGCTTCCGCGTCTCATCGCCTTTGTCACAAACACGGAGCCCGAAGACCCCGAGAGTGCCCGTGCTCTCGTCGCCCAGACGTTGTGCCAGTATGTTGCCGGTGTGTCCAAAGATCACGCGCCTATCGCCATGGCGCTCGTCGTCCCGACGTTGCTTGCGCGTGCGGTAGGGGAGGGAGAGGGCGATGTGTACCGTGAGACGAGCGCGAGACTGCTAGAGTTGGCGTCGGCAGATCAGACGGCGTTTAGAGGGGTGGTGGGCTCGATGAATGAGGGACAGAGGTCCTTCATGGAGGATGTTATCAAGAGCGGCAGACAGAGTGGCGGAGCTAGAAGAAACGACGGGGATGAGGACAGACCGACTATCGCGTTGAAGATGAACTTTGGAGGGCAATGAGATATGATGACTACACACGGCCCTGGTATATATAAGGTGTAGAGATGAATTAATTGTATTGTCTCTATGTTCTATTCAAGGGGTATCGCTTTGAGCTTTGATATCTCTTATTTACTCATGACAAAAGGACATGTGTTGGTGGTGGTTGGTACCGGCACTATGCTGCGGCTAATATTTCTGCCGCTTCGGGGGCAGATGTCGCGTCGATTTTTCCGTTGGGCTTCTTGGATTCCTCGGCCTCCCTTTCGCGCTCCCGGGCGAGGCGCTCGGCTTCCTTCTTCCGCTCTTGGTTAACGTGAGTAGCGTATCGCAGCGTGCCGAGTGTCAGGACGGCCATAAACACGATACCAAGGACTGAGCGTCTTATCAAAACCCAGCGAAGGGCCTCGATCTCGGATTTTGCGTCGCTGTTGAGCATGACGCTGATTTTGTAGTTGATTTGTTGAATCTGTGATCCACCGTTAGCACTTCTAATTCTGGCTGAGGGGCAAATCAAGCAGAGGGAGAGTAACCATACCCTGCTGTCTACCGCCTTTTGCTCCTCGCGCACGGCCATGCGGCGGTCGTTGAACATGCCGCGCACGTGGTCATTCAACGTGAGGAGCTCTTGGTTGAGATGCTGCTGGAGTATGTCGACCTCGTGTTGGAGTAGGGTGCGCTGCTGCCGGAGGTGCTCGTCGGCCACGCGCCGGTTGTTCTTAACCTCGGTGCTTAGCTCAGAACAGGCGGCGCGGAAGAGGTAAGTTTCGTTCTCGACGTCGGATTTGGAGACGAGCTCGCTCTGCGCTACGTCGAGGTTCGTCGCTAGGAGTCCGCGCACGGCTTTCATAGCTGTGATGGATTGGTTAAGCGAGTAGCCTCCGGTCTCGAGCTGCTTCACAAGGGAGTAGCTGTCGAAGTGGTGGACGTAGGGCGGCGGGTGGAGGTGCGGTGCGAGCCTGTTTGTGCCGCTACCGTTGTTGGCCTTGGTGTTGGCTTCGGCTTCGGCTTCGGCTGCAGCATTGGGGGGATGTGGTGAGGGGTCTTTGGTTGAGTCCGTGTTGAAGGTGATGGTGGGACTGCCCGGGGCAGGTGGTTCCATGTGTAAGAGGGTGTCAATGGGACCGCTAGTGCCTTTGGCTTTCTTGCCGGGTTCATCTTCGGGTGGTGGCTCGGAGAGCTCTTTGGTGTCGCTTGGGGCTGACTTTGAGGATTCACTGCTTCTTTCCTCCAGCTGCGCAGGTTGCTGATCTTCTTGACTGGCTGTTTCGGTGGGCTTCGCGGGATCGGCAGAGACGTGGGCCTCAAGCGCCGGTAGTTGCAACGGCTCTACAGCCTTGCCGTGGCGTTGGGGGAATGATGCTAGTCTGCCGGCAGACGGCGTTGTGAAAGGGCGGGCATGTTGGCAGCTCAGTGACGGTGAGGTCGCCGGTTGACGACGGGGTGCTCGCGCAGCGAATGCTTGGGCGACTGCCGGCTCAGTCCAGCGCCCTGTCCGGCAGAGTTGCGGGTAAAGAAAGGTCAGTCGGCTCGTTGCCATCGTCATCGGTCTCTATCGCATTTTTCGGGTTTGAGGCGCGAATTGGCAGCTGTAAAGTGGAAGATGCGGCCAAGATGTGAGTCGCACGAGCCGGACCCAGCACTGCGGGTTGCCAGACGACGTCGCCCGACAGGGGACAACCCCCACCAACCGCAGGACCGATCCCCACCCCCGGGAACACATTTGTGGCGCTTCGGCACGTGAATGCGCCCCGTTTTTTACATACACAGATGACTTGCAGGAAATTGAATATGAATAGTGTAATGGTGTCTGGAAAATGGAGAGATCTTTACGGGCTACGATGTTCCTGTCAACACAACAACAATGCAACACAACTTATTCTCACTCTCTAAGGCTGCCTCCCTTACCCAGACATTTTTGTTCAAATTTGGAACGTGGGAAAGGCAGTGGACAATGAGCTCGCTTAATTACATGCCATTCCTGGCCGCCCCATCGTAAGAATTTGCTCCCTCTAACCAATGTCCAATGAGGGCCGAGCATCCGTCCACACTGTTGAGCGATGACGATCGTTTGGCCGCCCCCTGTCGGTTCCGCGGCGAGCGGCCTGGCCTCAGCCGACAACTGACAGCACAGGGCACATTGGCAGGGCACAGGGCACAGGGCACAGGGCACGGCAAGAGAAGGAGCGAGATGAGCACACTCATCCAAGGCTTTGTATCATCAATTCTTTTGCTGCCTTCCTTTTTTCTCGCGAGTAGAACCACAGCAGCTCATGCTTTGCACCTGAACAACTCAACTCGGCGACCCACTCTCGCCGATCGGGCTGCGACCGAGTGGACGGGCTGCGAGGCTTCAAGTCGTCATTTCCCGCCCGCCTTATGACTGTGTTGGAAACTGAAGCCAATCTTGGCCTGACACGACACGGACGCCCAGCACCGCATCCCGCCTGCCCATCCGGATAGAATTTTATAGCCCGGCCCCTCCCTCGAGAGGAGCAGCGTTGGGTAGCTGCTCCATTATTCCTCAGCATCTTGTGCGAGCCTTCCGCTTTCCAGAGCATACCTCCGCTTGCCGTTTTCGTCAGCCGTCCATCCCGCATTGATAGAGTACGTCTTGTCAACCCCAATGTGCAACTGTCTCGTTGAGATCTCATCCCACACACGTCATTCCATCATCCCTCACCTCTATCAATACAGGCTGCATCAAATCTTTGACGATGACGTCCAGAAGCTTATTTGCCGCTAGCCCAATCACATAGGCTGTCGTTCTGGTGCTGGGCATCAAAGTTATCTCTGGGCGAATGGCCTCCGAATATGGTCGGTATTGGCATACCTCACCCACACAGCAAACTCTGACTTGTCATCAGACCCCAAGGCGACAGACCCGCCTCTGCTGGAGAGAAACTCGCAGATAAAGTCATATGCCACGTCCAAGGCCAAGTACGAGGGCCTCCGTGTCTTCTATCGGCGACATCCCCAGGCCGATAAGCTACCCAGGGACCCCGCGCCCATACCATTGCTGGTCTTCATCCACGGCCTCGGGGGTTCGGTAGCTCAGTTCAACTCGCTGCTAACCAGTCTCACCCCCATCGCGTCCTGTCTGGCTGTGGACTTACCGGGATGCGGGAGATCCGACTACGTGAACCGCTCTTGGGATGCCTACACCACGGACGCCCTGACCGAACTGCTCGAAACGGTGATCGAGGACCACCGCGAGAAGGAAGATGAGCAAAGTGTGGTACTCATCGGCCATAGCATGGGGGCTTCTCTCTGCGCCCTGCTCGCTCATCCCCGAGCCGCTACGACCCAGCTGAGCAGGCATGTTACCGGGCTGGTAGCCATCTGCCCGCCCGCTGGCCCATGGCCGGAGGACCGGACCAAGATGGCGAGGTGGGTTTTCTGGGTTCCGGAGTTTCTCTTCGATTTGTGGAGGGCTTGGGACCGCCGAGGCGGTGCGGAAAGCCGAAGCGTTCGCCGATTCGTCGGCCAAGACGCCGATCCCGAATCGAAACGGCTCCAGAACCTTTACAACTCGCAAAGCCGGACGCCTGTGTTTCGGCGGATGGCATCGGGGTGTCTTGCGGACTGGCACAATGGGGTAGCCCGAGGGGGCCTCCCCGGACCCGAGACTTGGTCTCAGCTGAACATCCCCGTTTTTGTCGTCGCCGGTGAACTCGATAATGTTTGTTCGCCAGCCGAGGCAGCAAAGGTCGTTGGATACATTACTGGAACCAAACAAGACGACAAGTCCGATACGGACGAGGCGCTTCCGGACTCTGCCGCTCCCGTGGACACTTCTGTGTTGTCGACCCAACCATCAACGCCTCTACGGGCCAAGAGCAGTAGAACCGTCTCAGATCTCGACGACGCCGACTTTGTGAAGGTCAAAAATCCTCCTTCTGATGACTCGCAGCCCGAAGACCCAACCACGCCCAACGACCGCGGGGCACCCGCTATTCCACCGCTGCCTCTCCACCCACCGAAGATTGTCCGCTCTGCCGTGCTTAAGAAGCCCGCTACGCACGCTCTTCTTTACACGCCGACCACCGCGCCCATCCTTGCCGGACTCATTTCAGACTTCCTGAACCAGCACGTTACTGGACGTCTCGACTTGGGCTGGCAGCTGCAGCATCTCTGCAGGGACGGCAAATGGGACGTCAAGAATCTCGAAAAATGGAGGAGCGTGGCGCCGGTATCAGAGCCCATCGGAGGCGTTTTCCGTGCTATCAAAACGTTGCGTGAGGTGGACGAGGAGCACACGCCCCGGAAGTTCGTCAAGAACTGGGGCAGCATCATCAAGGATGTGGTTGACATCTCGCATGACAACCCCGTCTACGATCCCAAAGGATTAATAGCCGGGGGCATCAAGTATCATAAATTCCCGACGGTCTCGAAGGTGCCGCCAGCAGACGCCGAAGTCAAGGGTTTCATCGACTTGGTTGACAAAATCAGGGCCGACCAAAAGGCCAGACATAGAGATTGTGTCGCAGTTGGTGTGCATTGCCATTATGGCTTCAACCGAACCGGATTTCTTATCGTTTGTTATTTGGTGGAGCGTTGCGGATACACCGCCAAGGACGCAATTGAGCACTTTGCACGGTCACGGCCTCACGGGATCAAGCACGCTCACTTCAAGGACAGGCTGTATGTCAGATATTCGGGGCTGGAAGGGTAGGAACGGTAATGTTGGTTGGTAATGCGTTCGATATAGAGGTTATGGGACTCTCAACAGGGGGGAGTCGGTATGGGTGTTTATGGCACTGGCTTGATGACGGTAGGGCTTTGGGTATTAGATGGTTCGCCTCTCAGCGTGTTTGTATGTTCTTTGTCACGTTAGTACAGAGCGATATGTCTTCTTCTCGGTGGTGTTAGTTTAAATTCAGACGAAGTTGGGCTGTTACTTTCGTGACAACGTTGGCATTTTGGCGCCCGTCAAAGGGTGGAACCTCCAACAGTATCGTGCTATGTTACACCTCGTCATATTTGATGACGCCCGTTTTCGCCAGATACGCAGCACCAGCGTCGGCCCATATCTCGTATCTGAACACCTTCAGCTCGTCATCAAACTCGAGAAGGTAGGCAAACACTTCGTCCCAGCCTTGGCCGTCCTTCCACCTGAAATATGCCTCCCCTCGTGCCGAAACCTGATTTGTCTCGGTATCAACGACAAAGTTGGTGAAGCGCATGTTTTCAAATTCTAAACATTCAGCAATCAAAGCGAAATAAGCGCGTGCACCCTCGAGGCCCTTGTTCTCCCGTCCCACGAACGGCGCCAGTTGCTTCCAGCCATGTTCCAGAACGATGATGTCATCGGCCCGCTTTGACGAAAAGTGAGTTCTCAGAATCTCCTCGGCAGGCCATCGAGCTTTGAAGGCGTCGCAAAATGCGGTTGCGGCAGAGAGTAGCTCGGAGCGGCTGTGGCGCGGCGCCATGGTGCTGGATCTCATGAGCTCCAGACCGAGTCTCTGGCCGATGATCGTAGGCAGGAGTGGGAACCTCGATTGGCGCAACACTGGTGCAGCCTGGAGCGAGTCAGCTGGGCAAATCACGGGGTAGCCGCGGCCGGTAAGTGGCGTGGGGGAGGCCTGCAGCCCTATCGATTAGTGCTGAGTGGGTGCCGATCGGTTGACCGTCAACCGCCAACTTAAACCGAACGACCATCCACGTCACTCTTTCTTGCCTTTGACATCCCATCTCCAATCCTTGCATCCGCCCCCCCACCATCGGACGAACGACCACATCAGACCCTAACATCCGCTGGTCGACGAGCCCCAGGCGGGCGATACTTGACGCAATGGTGAGCTCACCCATTTCGGTTCCCCAATTCCCCGCATCAGCGTCGACTCACCTCCCAAAGCAGCACGCCGAAAGGACGCCGCTCCTAGCCGGCTCTGTCCGGCGCAACTCCGAGGCCTCAGATCGAGCCGCCGAGGAGGAAGACGCCGCTATCCACGGCGTCGCACCCCCTCCAGCTGCGCGCTCGCGCGTACGCGAGGTCGCCCTCTTCACATGGGCTTTCCTCGCAACAGCCGCCGTTATCGTCCTCGCCGTCGTCCTCCAGCACCGCAACGCGACTGTTCCTCCACCGAACCCTCCGCCATCAACAAAGGCTGCCGCTAGCAATGGAAAGCGAAACCTCATCTTCATGGTGTCGGATGGCATGGGACCAGCCTCCCTCTCCCTCACACGCTCGTTCCGCCAGGTCGTTGAGGGCCGCGACATCTCGGATACCCTAACGCTGGACCGTCACTTTTGGGGGTCGTCGCGCACGCGATCAAGCAACTCATTTGTTACCGACTCGGCCGCCGGGGCGACTGCTTTCTCGTGCGGACGCAAGAGCTACAACACAGCTATTTCCATGTTGCCAGACTTTACACCCTGCGGGACGGTTCTCGAGGCGGCCAAGCGGGCGGGTTATGCTACGGGGTTGGTGGTGACGACGGATATAACAGATGCGACGCCGGCTTGCTTTGCCTCGCACGTCTACTATCGCCAGCAGATGGACGAGATCGCGATGCAGGAGGTTGGTGAGGGAGTCTTGGGCCGAACAGTTGATCTGATGCTGGGGGGTGGAAGGTGCCACTTCCTGCCGAACACGACGGCAGGTAGCTGTCGGTTGGATGACATCGATGTGACCCAAATTGCCAGGGAGAAGCACGGCTTTGTCTATGCTGACGATAGGAAGGGGTTTGATGCGTTGAAGTTGGGGAAGAATGTGTCGCTGCCCTTGCTCGGCTTGTTTGCGCCCGCGGATGTGCCTTTCGAGATTGATCGGAGAAACATGGCAGACGTGTACCCCAGCTTGAGCGAGATGGCTTTGACAGCGCTGACGGCGTTGAAGGATGCCACCAAGGACAGCGACAAGGGTTTCTTCCTAATGATTGAGGGCAGCAGAATCGACCATGCTGGACATATCAACGATCCTGCCGCGCAAGTCCGCGAGGTCCTGGAGTACGACAAGACCTTCAAGTCTGTCCTTGACTTCATCGAGGGCTCCGATACCGAGACCGTCCTCGTCGCCACCAGCGACCACGAGACCGGCGGTCTCGCCCTTGCTCTTCGTAAGTTCCACGTCTGAAAACCACATGACTGCGAAGCTAACCGAACAGAAACACCGGGTGAACTCCCCGTCTACAACTGGCACCCCTCGGTCCTCGCCAAGGCCAACTCCTCGTCAGAGTACCTCGCCCACCTCTTGGTCGAGCATATTACCTCCAATGCCGAAGAGTCCGCAGAGGAGCTTCGCGAGTGGATCAACCAAGATCTCGTCATTGGCCGCCTCGGCATCCACGACGCCCTCGAGGTCGAGATCAATGCTCTCGCCTCCAACCCCGCCGGCGCCATCCACGCATTTGCACACATGGTCAGCCTGCGCGCGCGCATTGGCTGGAGCACGCACGGCCACAGCGCCGTTGACGTGAACGTCTACAGCTCCGGTGGCCCCGGAACAGAGAGAATCCGCGGCAACGTGGAGAACACTGATGTCGGCAAATTCTTGCGGGAGTATCTCGAGGTAGATGTGGATGAGATCACCAAGGAGCTGAGACAGAAGATGAAGGGTGGGAAGCCGCCGGCAATGGTAGAGGGGCTGGCCGCCGTCGAGGGCCACCCCAAGGAGTGGATGGTGGAAGCGTAAAGAACGAGATACCCGGCAACGAAACTGTTTTTGAATACCTACGTAGTCATTCTGGAGTTTACATGTGCGCTTGTTGGATCGGGGGCACACGGTTATACACGGCTTGGATGTTCATCGATGCCTTACCAATACCAAGTTGGTGACAAAACATCTGCAGACTGAACCTCGCAAGCGACTGTCCCCACCCACTACACTCCCTTCCTCCGGGGGGTTTATAAACTAAGGCAGGAGGGGGATCTACCAACTGGAAAGGGCCATGGGTCCCAGGCAATCGCCACTTATGGCGCAGCGGTATGGCGAAGACTGCAATTCGATGCCCGTCTGGGTCCGAATCCTGCAGGTGTCTGAGATCACTTCTGTTGCGTCCCTTGGAATCGACGAGGACACCAACCTGACTTGGTGCTTTTTGAGATCGAGTTCCCTTTCCAGCTTTTTGGTTATCCCTCTTTTCTGGCCCACCAACTCAAGTATATCACACACAGCAAGCTTGTTTCTTCTTTTTTTTTTTTTTGTGACACATAGGAAGATCAGCGCCTGCTATGCTGAGATAATATCCGAGGGCCTCTGGAATATCATGCGAGGCCTCGGGATATTGTTTTGATCTCTTGGTGTATTTCTCGATGCCTTGGAGTATTATTTGACGCGCCTAAGCATTTTACAATGCCTTGAAATGTCATCCGATGCGTATGGATTCCAATGCAGTTGGATTTCCCTTGATGCTTTGTAATATCAGGTGAACCTTCATTTTTCTTGATATATAGCCCTCCGAATTTGTAGGTATGCCTTTTTCATTGGGTCACAGACTTGGATGAACTTGTGATTTGGAGCTGTCATATTTAATAAGCCATGGAGGCAAGGTCCTATTGGGTTTATGTCTCGTAAATAGCTTCCTACACGTGACCGCACTTCCCCTGAGCCATGAATTAAACACCTAAACTCCTCCAAACACCTTAATCAGAAAAATCCGACTCGTGCAGCTCATCCGGGTCACCCATGTAATTCACTGTCAGCCAGCCTCCCCATCTACTTTTGAGGCGTTCTTGCAACTCTTCGTACTCCTCTTCGGTAAAACTGGAACCATATTCTTGGTTATTCAGCTGTATCGCAATTTGCTTGTGATCTGGCGGAGGAAGCTCGATGCCGTTATCATTGTATTCTGTACCCTCCAAACGGTCCAGAAACCACGTCATTTGCTCAAACGTGATATCGGTTTGAGAGGTGATTGCAAGGAACTTGAGTTTGGGAAGCGATGCTAAATGTTGAAAGTACGAGTCGTGGAAGGGATATGGGTTGATGACCAGAATCTCGATATTGAACATTCCGTAGAACAGAGCTTGGAATTCGTCGTACGTGATCGGCTCGTCAACGACGAGATGGTTGAGGTTGCTACCCAGCGACAACATCAAGTTGAACAACGCCTGATGCTTATCGGTATCAAGGGCGTCTTCTTCGTCTATGTCTTCCATCGTCGTGTGGAGGATTAAACTCTGGATCTTCTTTTGATGTATCTCCAACGCGCTGAACAAACCTTCGTCGCAGGGGCCAAAAACCCGCAAGCGTTTCAGTTGGAAGTTGCCAGCCTCAATAGCCCTTTCGAGAAAGGGTTGAACCAAGGGTATCTTGATAGACGAGAACTCTTCGAGGCTAGGGCATTGTTGGAGCCAGACAACCGCCTCGTCCAAATTAGTCCACCGAGAACCCCGATAGACGACAGAATCCGCCTCCAAGGTCAACCTCTTGAGCTTTGGGCAAGGTCCTATCAGATGCACAGATTCAAGGCCCAGTTGCTCAAGGCTTTCCAGCTCTAAACACCGGAGAGACTGAGCATGCGAGCCTAGAGCGGTAAAACAGCGATCGCGAAGATCGTTCAGACTGTTGACGGTAAACGACTCGAGCGCGTTGGGCCGCAGAGCGTTGAAGAAGCCGGCCATGGCATCATCGGCACCCGTCCCTCGGCAATAGTAGCAGGTCAACTCCTTGAAGCCAGGACACCCTCCCTTGATTGCCTCGCCGACAGCAGCGGTCAGCACCGATCCATCACGAACAGAAAGTGACGTCAGCATGGGTAGCCTTGCCAGCCAAGCGGAAAGCTGCGTTGTTGGCAAATGAGGGCCCTCGAGATTGAGGAGGCCCGCAACTCGGTCCTCGGCATCGGCGGAGGCTCTTATGCGCTCCGTAACCTTCTCGGCAGCCGTGGCAATGATTTGGTCAAAATCGAGGCCTTGTCGTCGTCGAGGATTGAGTACCTCGAAACCTTCCAGGGGTGAGCTGAAGAACTTGGCCCGCATCGCGGCATCGCGGCCGATGTCCTCCAGCAGGCACAACAAGTCGCTGAGCTTCAAGGTTTTGATCCAGGTGCAGTATGGGAAACGGGTCTTTCCTATAGCCGAAGAGATAACAGACCTCCAGAACACGACGGATGATCGCAGGTTTTCCGAGACGACTTCACTTCCAGCGCTGCTGGCGCTTGCCTTGGAGTGCTCGGAAATACTGTAAAGAAGGGGCAGTGCGAGTGTTGCAAAGCCGCGGCTGACCTTCGAACAGAGAAATAGGCTGTGGTGGTCTGTTCGGGCGGATAATTCTTGCATCACCACCCACCAGATCTCCTGGGGAAGGTCAAGGTGGTTCTGCTTGGCCACAGGGCTTGAGGTCATTGTAGTTAAAAATGGGCGTGGCTGATAATTGGAAGGTCGCGGTCGATGGTTGGGAAGGCGTGGTTGATAGTTGGAAGGGCGTGGTTGGGGATGTTAATGAGAGTTGGTCCTGGTTGTTGTCAGATGGAAGGCATAAGTTGGAGGTGTCTAATGTTGTTGGATGCGGGATGTAAGCAGGCGCAAGTCGCGTCGATCGCCACTTGCCGCGCGAGAGACGCCGATGCACGTGCTGAACGAACAAAAAAGGCCACATGCTTAATTTGTCAACACAGCATCAAGTAGCTCCAAGCCATAGTATATTGTTCACTAGGCGTAAAGAATATCCTCAAGACAAGAAATTATATTTACGGCCATATAAGATATTTTTAATGCCTCTAGAAATACCCTAGGCCCCTTTGAACAGAACTACCCCTCATCGGTTTTTTTTTTTTCTCAAGGTTGTCATGTTTTTTGTACGACGCGTCCTTGTCAATCGAACTCTCTCTTTCCAACTTGACCCCCTGTACACAGCCCCCAAAACTGCACTTACACCAGCAACACCCCTTCGAGCAAGAAACCGATTGCAATTTCCTGTTCCCGATCAGACATATCGGTGTTTTAGCCGCTGGGATTTCGGCCCGACATGGTGGTCTTGAATTTCACCCTCAATGAGGAAGGTGTCGCCGTCCTCCACGATGTTCTCGCCTGCATGCTCAAGTTTAGCGACGATGTGTGTTTGGAGGCCAAGAAAGACAAGGTGGGACACCCGAAAACAAGTATCGCCCTCATTGTTCACAGTCACTCCAGTTGACCCTGACAACACTCAACATCTCCAAGTCGGCCTATGTCTGCTTCACATTTGCGCCCAACCGCTTCTTCTCACGATACAGTTTTGAGGGGAACGCCCAGTATCGTGAGAGGTTCTTTTGCCAGCTCAATATCAGGGTCAGCACATGCCCTCGTGCATCGCGCTTGATGTCTTCTAACACTGGTAATCTAGGCACTGCTTTCAGTATTTAGGCCTCGTCATGGTGGAGACTCTGGCGGAAGCAGGGAGTCGGCGATTGAGAAGTGCGACGTCGCCATCGACGATGGCCCAGGCAAAAAGAGCCGTCTCGTCGCACGGGTGACATCCAGAAATGGTTCGAGAATCCCAATCGTCTAGTATCGACATACTAATTGTTTACAGGCATCACGGCGTCACACTCACTGGCCTTTGAGCCAAAGGCGCCAACACATGCCAAGTTTGACAAGACGGAAGCCACCAACCACTGGACAATCTCGTCCAGGACCCTCCGTCAACTCATGGATCACTTTGGGCCGGTCGAGCTTCTTGATATCAACACGGATGACGATGCGCGTGTAGTCAACTTTACTTGCTTCACAGAAAAGGTTCAAAAGCGCGGTGCTAATAACAACGAAGCTGTCCTCAAGAAGCCACTCCACACGAGCATCGCAGTCGACATGGAGGAATTCGATGACGTTGAGGTGGAGGATAAACTTCACGTCATCATCAGCGTCAAGGATTTCCGCGCTATTCTACAGCATGCCCAACTTGTCGGTGGCGAGCTCACAACCCACTACTCCAACCCAGGACGCCCCATGAAGCTGTCTTACAGCACCGACGGCGTGCTGAGTGAGTGTGTGCTCATGACTATTGGCGAGAAAGATGCCATTAGCCAGAAGCACAAGAACCGGCGCGCAAATTCGGCAGCTGCAAGGTCGGTCAGGCCGGAATTGGATTCGCAATCACGACGCGGTAGTTCAGTCGTCAATGCCAACCAGAATCAGCGGAGCCAAACCCAGACAGCGAACGTGTCAAACCCGCCAAAGCCGCCGACACAAATCAAGCCCCCGGTTTCTTCCCGCCAGCCGCAGTTCGAAATACGCCCGCAGCCCATGCCACCCCCGGCTACTGCCAGGTCGGATTCGTTGTTTGTGGCTCAGGATGACGACACGCAGTGGGAGCCTCTCAACCCCGACGGGGAGGATGAAGAGGCTGATATGGACCAGCTTGGGTGGGATTCGAACAATGACCCAGTACGTAGCCTTTCGACCCTTTTTGAGATGCTGAGACCTGACTGTCATGTTCAGAATCCAACGGCGTTGCGTCTTAATAGCTACGCAAACCCGGCGCCCGAGCCCGGTGCTACACCAGCCGCTTTTGACAGCGAAATATCTGGGTTTGAACCGACCCAAAGACTCTCCCAGGTTAGTCCCATCCGTATTGCGATCATCCCATCCTAACCGATATTAGGTCCGCCAGTTCGGCCTCTTTTCCTCTTGAGCCGATGTCATGTCCATATTTTGGAGGTTACCATGTCGTAGATAAGTCAGCAGAAAGATATCGTCCGAGCTCAGCTCTCGGGCATCTCAATGGCAACCCAACTTGTAGCACACCCGGCCCCAATCATGGTGATCTTGGCCCCCTTTGGCACATACTTGAGCGACGCAATAACCCCCCTCTGCCCCTTTTTACCATCCCCTTCCGCCACCGGCCCACAGTTTCCATGCTCGCCCCATCCCCACGCAACAACCTCCCCCTCCGCCGTCAACGCCAAAGCATGCTCACTACCAACCGCAATCTTCCTCACGGTTCCCAAATCCCCTGGTGCCCTTTGCCCATGATCATCCCGTCCCCAACTGACCACCCTCCCATCTTGTCTCAAAACAAACACATTCCCCCACCCCGCACCCACCTCCTTCCATCCAGCGATTTCCTCCCTCGCTGGAACCTCTTTAATCCCCCACTTATCAGCCCCCAAAACGACCACCTCCCCATCCTTGCCGAAGCAAACCGTAAACTCCTTTCCGCAAACTGCCCTCGTGACATGATCAAACCCGATAGCCTCCACCCGTCTCGGCGTATCAACGACGTCACTAACACCACTGCCCAACTGTCCCTTCCGCGCAGCACCCCACCCCCACAAACTCCCATCGCTCAACACAACCGCCGCGTGCCCCATGGACGCAGACAGCCCCGTAATCGTTGTACCTTTTGGGGGAAAGTTTGGGACCAACTCTGGTTTCGGCGCGCGGATGATGAGCGGACCGAGGGCGAGTCCGCCTTTGAGGCCGGTCCCGAGGGAATACAGCGCTGTGGGCGTGGCGAGGTGGGAGGTTGTCCATGTTGCTGCGATGTGGGTTATGGGCGTGGTGGTGGGGATGGGGATGGGCTGGAATGAGGGGTTTCCGTCACCGGAGAGGAGGACGGCGCCCGTCGTAGTGAGGAGGAGGGTGTGGTTTCCGCCTGCGGCGATGGAGGTTATTGATGTGTCTTGGGGAAGCGGCACCGGTTTTGGGACGGAGATGTCGTGCGTGTGGAGGAGGCCTAGTTGGCCGGAGCCGTTGGAGCCTAGGGCGAAGAGGTGTTGCATTTTGGGATTTGGGAGGATTCGGGGTGGTGGTGTTTTATTGGTGATGAGTGGGATGGCGTTGGTGAGTGAGAGGCTGGTTTGAGGTGGAGTTGGGTTCTGGTGGGGCAGGATTTGGGGGATTGAAAAACTGTTAGTGCAATGCGTGGGAGGACGCTGCTTTGTGCTAACATTTGTCCCTGGTAGTTTCTCAGCTTATGAACGTTGGTATCTCTTGTTCTAGTGTCTTCAGTTCATACGAGTATAATGGTCCTCTCCTGAGGTTCTCGCCCTGCTTCGCCTTTCCACCAAAATGGCATCCGATCTAAGACGTCGGGCGATAGCTCTGTCGGTCGCTCTTTCCTCGCTCCCAACAGACCCAGCGCCAACAGACCCAGTCTTTCGTATTCCCCTTTGTCTTCGTCCGTACAAGCGAGAACCAGAGAGACGCAGAGATCAATAGACTCCAATACTCTCAGGCATAGAACTTCTCGATCCGGGCCGTATTCCTCCAGCTGCTTCGTCGTGTCGACGTGATATGTGCCATACGCAAGTTCACGGCTTGCTAGGCCGAACGTCATCTCGTGAATCTCTCCCAACGAGCTCCGGACTGTGACTCCCTGCAACCAGAGTTGATAGTGTGGGTGCAAACATCCTGTAACCCTTTCCACCAGAGCCTGTGCCTCCCGAGTAGGATGATATGTGATCCAGCTCACCCTGCCCCAGTTCGATGCCCACGACCAGGTAGGAAATAGCCACTTGTCCGAGCTCCAAGGGGTTGTTGACCCGTTGCCAACCTTCAATCTCGATCCCCACTTGTCTCCCATATCCATTGAACAGGTGGTAGCCCAACAAAGGTCACCCGCCAGGGTGTCACTCCATAAACCGGCAATACACTCGGCATTCTGTGCCCTCAAGGGAGACATGTACTCGGCAATCCCTTGGATTGCTGCGAGCTTATCTGACTGGAATGACACGACTGTTCTCGAGTAGATGCTGATGATTTTATACCACTCGGCCATCGGGTTGAGCCCTGTGTACGAAGAGTTGCAGAGATCTCGCTTCGGCAGTTTCACAAAGTCAAACTCGTCGGCGAGTCTCCACCACTTTGTGGCAGCCTTTAGGTTGTCGACGGCACATTGGCAGGTTTTGCTCTCTCGGCAATGCCAAATAAGTTCTTGTCGACCGAAGAAGAGGGTGCGCGGAGACAAGAGTGTTTCTTGCGTGGCCCACCCGCGGTTAAGCAGTCGAAACGCATCCTGGTGGTGTTCTAGGGGTGCTCTAACACGGATTTCGTATTGGCCGCGGACCGGATCAACGCCGGAGAGAATAATAGTATCGATGGCATAGAAAAGTCCCGAGGTTGATCCGATACTTGAAGCTGCGGCTAGTGTCAGGTGGGCGTTCTCGTACACCGAACACATCATCGCGGATTCGCGTTTCCAATCCTGGGTTGACAGGTCCACATCGACCTTGCTGTCCTTTTCTTCATCTTTCTGGATGATACACAGCGAGTCGATCCACAAGTACCGTATGCCTAGTTTCCTGGTAAAAGTTACGGCGTCTTGAAACGTCTTTGGAAGGGAGCCAAAGGGGACTTGGCCCTGATAGGATTCGAGCGTATGAGCAGTCAACTTGGTGGTCATTAGTTTTGGATCGCCCCAGCAGTGGCTCAGAGCAACGTATTGCCCACCCATGCCGTTTGTCACCACAACCCTGACATCCTCCGATGATGGAACCCCAACGTCGACGACTCTTGTGGGCAAGGGAAGGTCAACATCGCCCCGACACTCCCTATGCTGTTGGCTGCATACTTGAAGCTGTTCTGCGGCCCACGAGCAGCTCGCTGGGGAGGAGGTGTCCTTAGGAAGGGCAGCCCGTTGTGGAATAACTTCCCATGGGCGGGGGCTCTCTGTGAAGAGTTAACTCGACTCCTGTTCGGCATGAGACCCTGGGCAGGATACTTACCTGAGTCGCAATAGAGCTCGATTGTTGGTCTGAGCCATAGAAGACCCCTCGGAACCTCGCGTTGTATGCGTAGAGACACGCCGCGGCCCTCCCCCTCGACATAGGCGATGGAGAATTCGACCGAAATACCAGACTCATCGTCGATTTTGTGCATGGCCTGGACTGCCCTCACCAGGATACTGCACGTGTGGCATCCATTGTCTGCTGAATGTAACAGCTCTGCGAGAGGGTACTCAACGCCTCGATCGTAATCAGGGTGATCTGAGCCAAAGTCGAGACACTTCGAGCAAGCATAATGCTCCAAGGGGAATTTACCACCCGGGTTTCTGCTGAAAGTAAGAGGTCTCGACATTTATCGTCCTATTGCTTCATCCATCACGTAAAGATATGGAGTCTGACATCGAGGGATGAGCCCCGCTTTTCCGCAGCATAAGTGCGGCGTTGGGTATCGAGCTGTTGCTGGTTGGCTAGAAAAAAACAGCGGGACGAGGCTGCTAGGCCACCGTGAGTAGCATCCCGTGAATCGCATATGACGAGTTGATGAGTTCGAATAATAAGTCTCATGTAGGTTAGGTGGCTTGGGGTTCATCCGGCTGTAGCCTCTCTCAAGGTCAGTTGCCCCCATTCTTCCTTCTTGAAACCTGGTCAGACATCCCTCCAGATCAGATGTTGACGTCGTTGTCATCTTCGGAGGGTAGGAGCAATCTCTACGTCTTCTGCGCCAGGGATAGATCGAGCAGCAAACTTCCAACGCTACTTCATCCCGCGCGAAACCAACATACCCCGGTCGAATTCATGATCGCGTGACTTATTAATTCGAGAAGTCCCTTGCCACCTAACGTCGAACAGCGTCCTTGGGACTCCCGATTCGAGACTGAAAACCTTCTCTTTCGATGCGATGTCGTGAAAAGCCCCACCTGAGTTCTGGGATGTCGCGCGCCGCGCTGCAAGCTCGCCGCAAACGGACCAGGGTTCGATTGGCCCACTGACTCAGAGTGGGTCGCGCATTCCACCTTAAATTCTTTGCTCAACGTCCAAATTTTTTCCTTTACTTCCTTTCTCATCACACCTCCCAGCTTGACTCCAGCAATTCGGAGTGGAAGCCGTCAACACCTGCCCTGCCTGCAGCGAAGGGCTTTTTGAGGATGTGATCTCTGCATCTCGAGGAATATTCTTCCAGCAGTTTTATAACCCAAAAGACCACGCGACAGGATGGCAGCCCCGACTTCGCAAATCCCTCCTGGGATGGAGGATTTCGTCGTGGGCCTCATTGGCATGGGCGATATGGGCAAGATGTATGCCCGGAGGCTCAGCGCAGCCGGATGGAGGTAATTAACCACCACAAACTAACCACGCAGTCAGCTCAAGATGCCACAATCTTGGTAAGTTCTACTTTTTCTTTTCTTTCCCCCACCCTGCAGATGATGACTTGAGTGCATTTGGCTAGAGTATCGAGTGTGGCATGGCCGGTCAGCCATTCTGGCCCCGGCTAATGCTGCACTCTTTCCATGATGAAAAATCTCAGCTACCTAATTTTTCTTGTCTGAGGCAACTCCACATATCCAAACTTTATGGCAGCAGTTGTTGGGCCTTGCGCTGACCATACCTTACAGATGTTGGCATCAGCATGAACAGGGGCTAATGGGGGCTCTTGTTGTTCAGGGTCATGGCCTGCGACCGGGAAGAGAAGTATGACGATCTGGTCAAGGAGTTCTCGGGAAATGTACGGTCGTGGTCTCTCATACGTGACTTCGCAGCGCCAGTGCTGAGAATTCATGTCTTCTAGAAAAATGTACAAATTCTCCGCAACGGTCATCTCGTGTCTCGCGCCAGCAGTTACATCATCTACAGCGTTGAAGCTGCCGCAATAGGCCGTGTCGTTGAGCAATTTGGCCCCTGTGTGTTCCCACCCATGTCTCCCATCCATGCCATGTCGTAGCATCCGTTCTTACCTGTCTCTTCTGTCCAGCAACCCGTCTCGGCGCCATCGTGGGCGGCCAGACGTCATGCAAAGACCCCGAGATCCGCGCTTTCGAGACCTACCTCCCCACCGACGTCGACATCGTCTCATGCCACTCTCTCCACGGCCCCAATATCGACCCCAAGGGCCAGCCCCTCGTCCTGATCAAGCACCGCGCCTCCGACGCGTCCTTCACCAAGGTCGAGGCCGTCCTCCGCTGCCTCGGCTCCAAACACGTCCACCTCACCGCCAAGGAACACGACCGCATCACGGCCGACACCCAAGCCGTCACCCACGCGGCATTTCTCTCCATGGGCAAAGCCTGGCACGCCAACAAGCAGTTCCCGTGGGAAGGCGCCCGCTACGTCGGCGGCATCGAAAACGTCAAGATCAACCTCATGCTCCGCATCTACGCCCAAAAGTGGCACGTCTACGCCGGCCTCGCCATCCTCAACCCCGAAGCCCACAAGCAAATCGCACAGTTCGCCCGCTCCACCACAGAGCTCTACTACCTCATGCTCGAGGGCCGCGCCGACGAGCTCCGCGAGCGCGTCTACGCTGCCAAGGAGAAAGTCTTTGGCCCCGAGTCCAGCCCCAAGTGGGGATCCAAACCGCTCCTCCGCGGCGACGTCCTAGACCAGTTCAGCCTCGGCAAACGACCCGAGGATAGCCCACCGCTGCCGAACAACCATCTCTCGCTGCTGGCCATGGTTGACTGCTGGAGCGCCCTGGGTATCGTGCCCTACGACCACATGATTTGCTCGACGCCGCTGTTTCGGCTTTGGCTGGGCGTTGCGGAGCACTTGTTCCGCACGCCTGGGTTGCTGGACGATTGCTTGCGTACCGGTATCGAGGACAATACGTTTAGGAGGGATGATTTGCAGTTCACGATCGCTGCGTGCGGGTGGGCAGAGTGTGTTGGGCTTAGACAGTTTGAGACGTGGCGGGAGAGGTTTGCGGTTACGCAGCGGTTTTTCGAGCCACGGTTTAAGGGCGCTGTGGAGATTGGGAACGCGATGATCAAGGCCGTGTTGGAGAGTGATAGGTAAAGATCTTGCCCCGCCAGGGTAAGGTGCTGATGAAAAGGGGGGGGGGCGTTTTTTTTTTTTTTTTTTACACAAGAAGCGTTTGGTTTTGTTCATGGTTCTACGAAAAATACCTTTTTTCGTATCGAAGCAATACGGTTTGTCTCTCGGTGTTGTGGTGAAGCAGAACATGGCAACTCATCGCGTGCGCCAAATCCCCTACCAAGAATCGCTCAATCCGAATCGCTCAAGCTCCGAGGCTGACTCAATCGTCACCATCACCGTCGCCGTTGCCACCGCCGACATCGCATTGCGGTCAGACACGGGCGGGCGGCTCCTCATCACCGCCTCTCCCCGAGCAGTTTTGGCGATGTTGCACGCGCGCAAGATAAGGCAAGCAACCCGCAACAAACCCGCTCGCTGCACTGATCGCCCATGCATATACACACCAAGGAAGCCAGGTTCCGTTACATCTAGTCGTTTTTAACCGGCCGCACGGATTGCAATATCCCAAGGGAATATCATCCCCACAAGAGAGCGGCATAGCTGCGTCGCTATCAATCCGGGGTACTTACGGGGTAAACCGCAGCCTCATCGTCAAAGTGTCACCGCGGTGAGCTCAGCCCACCTCACTCGCTCGCTCGCGCGGTACAAAAGACAATCTCCAATTAGTCCAACGGGTTGACGACTTCCGTGAAATGTGCTCCCCCAAAACCAGTGGTGGCGAGCAAATATGTGATAGGCTGCGTGCGAAAAGTACCGGGAGATGCGTCTGACGCGTCTTCGGAACCTCGGAATCTGTATCTCACCTCACCGCCTGTCCTTTGATATCAGCCCCTGAGTGAGGATTCCGATCGGACCCGATATCTTTCAACACATCATCATGACTCACTGACGACCAGCCCTTCCAACTCCCGTGGTTCCATTCCGCTTTTGCCATCCATTACCCTTTTTGTTTGTGCGCATGTCGGTAGTCGGCCGCCGCGATATGCGCTCACTCACCACTTTGGTTGTTGTGTCCGTTCAGGGGTTCCTTGGCGAGACGTTTGGATCGGGCACACGACAGAAATAGTCGAATACACCAGTTCGGGTGTGTAAATGACAGGAGCATATCACCTGAAAATAAGCGGTCCAAAGTCATGATCGGAAAAAACCCAAGAAATTGTATTGAACACCGTAGCCTCGATTCTTAGAGAGACGCCTAAACGTGCACGCCAACGCCTCTAAATCTCTATCATCCACGTAATGCGGAACCATCATGAGATGACAAAGACAACAAACGCTGCAGGCTTAAATCACAATAGAAAATAGGCATGAACACCCACAAACATCCAAAACGCCTCCCAATGTTTTATCAGATGCAACCCACAACCCGCTTCCATTCTTGCGCAGGCCTGTTTTGTTTTTTTTCTAGCACCATGACTTTTGCACGCCAAGCACCCATCAAACCGATATGCAAAGAGAAATTGTGAAACTAGGCTGCTATCAAATCTCTACTGGATCTTGGCCATCCTGCGAGACATACTATTGACATCGTTAATATCGATTGAGTGACAACGAATAAGGCGCAACTTACAAGTCGTAAAATGCAAACTGGCTTGGCGAGCTGCCAAACTCGTACACGAAACGGCTGGCGAGGTAGCTACCAAAGATAGCCCGGAGGTAGGAGTCGGGAACGCGTTGGATGATGGTGTCGAGCCCGATCTTTTCAATCAGGAGGTTGGGAAGAGCATCCGCCAAGACAGACCGGCGAATCCGCTCGTTATCCCACAACTCAGAGTGCTGGAGCTCCTCGTCGAGCGTTGTGATGGCCACAGATAGCTTGTCTGAGAGGATGGATCGGGGGACACCAGTCTGCTCATGCTCGCGCCAGATGGCTTCGAACTCGAGGCGAGCGTTCTCTCGGATGGTGTTCTGCACTTCCTTGACGTAGGCCTTGTAGAACTCGGGTGCGTTGCCCCGAGAGTCGTGGCACATGTTCTCGACGAAGGACTTGTCATCGAAGCTGAGGGAAGCCAAGACCTCAAGGGAGGAGCTCGTGACACCGCCCTTGTTGGCGCTAGCGTCCTTGAAGACGATGCAGCCAGCAGACTCAAGTCGAAGCTTGGCGTCCTGCGTGATGAACAGATTGGCGCCCTCAACGATATAAGGGATTGTCGCCTTTCCATCCTTGATGAGCTTGTTCGCCGACACAAGGTCAATAGACTCGGGTCTGCCACCGCATGGCACAAACATGTCGGTCAAACCAGAATCGCGGAGGTGGTAGGTGTTGCGGAACTGCGTGCCGTTGTTGACAACCTCTCCGGTGGGCAGAGTGATATTAGCCTCGTCACACAAAACCCTGTAGCCGTTCTTGGAAAGCTTGGACATGTCGAACTGCGAGATCATGACACGCTTCTTGGCCAAGCGCTGCAGTTCCTCCTTGTCGATGCCGTTGGGGTCAACAAGGACGCCAGACCCGTCAACAACAGAGGTGTACTTCTCATTGCTGAGGAGGATCTCGTTGCTGCCCAGATCGCCGTCGGGACCACCAGTCTGCATCTTCCTGACAGTCGAAGGATCCAGCTCCAGCTTGCGGTAGATACCCTTGACATACTCCCTGACAGACTGAGTGGTCATGCCATAGGTGTCGTGCGGGATACCACCAAGCTTGGGCGACTTGCCAGTGAAGAACGACTTCCAGAACGGGGCACCACGGGAGCGAGCATGCTCCGTGGCCCAGTCAACAAGGTCGGCGGTGTTCTCGTCAGGCCCCATGAACAGGATCTCCTCCTTGCCATAGAGATCGACCACGGGGTTCTTGATGCCCGGAGTCTCGGCCTTGAGCAACAGATCAAGAATGCTGTCAATGTATTTCTCGAACGCCTCACGAGCCTTGTCCTGCTGCTTCGGGTCCAAGAGGATGACGCCCTTGGATCCGCCTTCGGGGATGTCCTTGTTCTTCCGCTGCTGAGTGCTCGCAAGCCCGTAGTTCTCGTCGAACAGATTGCGGGCATTGATCGAGTAGGCCTCCTTGCTGCGAGACTTGACGATGCGGATGCCACCGCGGGCAATGTCCTTGAAACGGAGATGGAAGCCACGCGACTCCGACGAGATGACGAGGAACATGCCGTAGAGACGCTTGGGATACTCAATCTCGGGAAGGAAACCGGGGTCGAGGCGGAAGCTGAGGGCAACCTTGGTGGGCGTGAAGTAGTTGGTCTTGAGAACAGCGTTGTTAAAGACACGGAAGGCTGTCATGACCATCTCCTCGTGCTCGTTGGAGACGTCCTTAGTAATCTTCTCCTTGAGCCTGGCGTCTGACAGGACCTCGTTGGCAGGCGTGGGCGCGATGAAGTGGCTGTCGAACTCAGGCCCAACCTTGAGGTGAACATTCACAAAGGAAGCGTAGAGGGCCCGAACGAGCTCGGGGTAGGAGCTGATGATCTCGAGAATGTAGTCGGGGGTGAAGGTCTCTGTGCGAAGGCGCTTCTTCATCTTGGACAAGATCTCAGCGTGCGAGTTGTTTTTGGGGTCTAAAGCTGCCACCAGAGATGCGTACTCCGAACCAAGACGGTTCAAGAAATGCTGCACAAAGACCCATACGCAGTGTGCGTAGGTCGTCTCCTGCAGGCTCAGCCCACCCTGGGCGAACATGCTGTGGAGCTTGGTCTGGGGAATGCAGTAGAGAAGCGAGATCTCCTTGGTGATCTGGTGGATCGACTGCTCGATTGGGGGATAGTTGCCCTCGAGGTTGGTGGCAGGACGGAGGTAGATACTCATGATGGTGATGCCGTTGGAGAACTGCTCAACATACTTCCTCGAGCTGGTGACACCGTAGTAGTGATAGAGATCGCTCAAGGCGCTGAAAATACCCCGGGCAGTCCTTGATCGGAAGGCGACGACAAGTCTCTTCTCCTCGGAACCCTCGATGTCGAAGACCTCGATGACCGGGCCATTCCTACTGACCGCAATCTGGATGATCTCCTGGTAGATCTGCTTGGTGTTCTTGGTTGCCTTGGCCAAAAACATGCGATCGCTGATAACCTCCATCCGAGTCTCCTTGGGGTCGGCATTGGGCTCAACAAACTGGCACTGGTAGACGAAATAGCACCGAAGAGCCACCTTGGAGTCGGGCTTCTGGCCAAGGAACCCGGGTGATCTGAAAGTCTCAACGCGGAAGCGCTTGCTGGTGTCACTTCCGTCAAGGTATTTTGACTCAAGGCGTTGCTCGTATCGAGGTCCATAAACGGCAGTGCGGCCGGGCTCGCTGGTATCGATGTAGATAGCGTGGTCGGCAGCCTCCATGTCTAACCTGATCTCCTCCCGCTTGTCATCACGGGAGAACGCGGCAACCTTGGCCGCATAGAGGGAGGTGATGTGGTTGGCGATGGCCTCAACCTTCTCCAGCTGGAAGTAGACATCATCGATACCGAGCTCGTTGTAGAACCAGGCGATCTGGGTGTCGATCAATTCCTCGGGGATCCACTTGCAACGGGCGATATGTTCTTTGACTACTCAAAAGTCAGCAAATAAGCCCTTCCCGTTGGGATAGGACTGGTGACTCACCCTGCTTCATCTGGTCTGGCTTGCCCGTGAATTCAGGGGAAACATATCCCACTGTTGCCGACCGTAATACTCGATGGCCATTGCCGTTGATCTTGGCCATCAGGGGATAACCAAGGTGTGTGGGCTGGGGGGAGGGGTGTCTCGAGGGTTCAGAGGAGGCCTTGAGATGGTCGACCGTCTTGTGGGCCGGGTTGGGGAGTATGGTCTCCGTCATGGTGTCGCCGGAAGACTCAAACGGGTCGACGTAAGCTGGGAAGCTGTCCATGGCCATGTCAGTCCTGACGGTCAAGCCAGACATCTTCCGCTTGCAGTCCTGCGAGCTATGGGATGCCACAACAGGCGACTGCATAACAACAACTCCCGCCATTGTGAAAAGGGCTCAAAGTAAAGTGTGCAACTGCTATCATGAGGGGTGTAACAGGGAGCTTGGTGGGAAAAGAGTGGGCAGGGGAAGAGGAAACACGCTCTCAGGGAGTGAGGCAGTTTTGTAGCAAGGCCATTGTGCAGTGAATGCCGCCCATGCCATGACCGCGACATGATACGGTTGCTGCGGCTTTGACGTTCAGACGAAGCCAGCAACGGGCAACCAGTCGCCAGTTTCGGCAGGTTCCCCGTATCAGATCAACAAGCCGTTCATCCGGCATCGGAAGATTTAGGGCTCGACAAGCTCGTGGCACAGGCCCTGGAATGGGCGGCGGCATAGCCTCGAGGCCCCCGAGAAGCCAAAACTGCCCATTGGACGACGGCAAAGTGAACTTGCTGCTCGTTTCCGGGAGGGTAGCCTCCGGTATGCGAGGGCTCACCGCTACTGAACTTACAGCAGCGGCTCGTGCTTTGATAAGGAGCCGGGCGCAATGGGATGGGAGACGGACGGAGGGCTGGAGATGACTGGAACGTGCAACGTACCTTGGCTGGAGATGGGTCACTGCTGACGGGCGGGAATCCGAATCCCAGATTAATCGGCCTGGGTACAAACAGGGCCGACTGGGCTTCGCTGCGACGGTGACGGACCGTTTAGGGGGTTGCTCCTATCAGTGGGCCGCACAAGAGCGGTTGAAGCGGTTGTTTGCGTCGTGATGTGGACCGAGATTTGGGAGGGGCGTCCAAGCAAGAAATGCGACGCGATAAGGCGTGTCTTACGAAGACAACGGATCTCAGATTCGCAATGGTAGGTGGCAGTTGCGACCCAGGGGCGAGGGGACGAGGAACAAAGAGATGCGGGAACCGGTCCGAAACAAAGTTTCTTGGAGAGGATTCCTCACTGTTTCTATTTGCAAGTCAGTCAACGAAACGGGCTGTGGGAGACGGTCGCAAGCGTGCGATCGCCCAAGGGAATGCCGAAAGCTTGTCCACGGCTCCAATTCGCAATAAAGCTCTGCATACAATCCCGATCTTTAAATTCGATCTGGTGCCTGAGAGCAGTTTGCTCATGTGCCGATCCATGCTGTGGTGGTGGAATAAGGTGGAAGGTGCAAGTTGGGATGGGGAACGACGTCACTGACGCCGGATGGGCACTGAGCCGAGCGTGCTGCCTCGTACGTACCTAGAGGCCCGTCGTACAGAGAGATAAGACCTGCGTCGTTGTCTGGCTGCAAAGAATGGCAGGGCAGTGCGTGGTTGCTGAAAATAGCACTGAGGCGGATTCAGGGGACAGTCGCCGAAGTCAATTGACGGTTCTGACTCGCACTTGATGGTGTAACAAAAACTGAATGCATACACATTCCAACTCTCAACTTGGGAGGGAGGCGAGCTTCTCTTCTTTATATACAAAGGTACGAGATACTTGGATCATAAATCTGGAGAAGACGGGCCACCGTCTGGCTGCACGCCCCAGCGAGTGCCCATGTCCCTTCTGGTCTCCACCGGAGAGACAGTCAATAGATCCCTGCGATGTCTCACGGAATGGAGTTGCCCACATAAGCAGGTGTCGTGATGCCATTTTGCAGTGCTGTGACAAACGAAAATGGCGGCCTAAGCCGCTTGGGGCAAGATTCCACCCTCTGCTGATTGGGTCACGAGCCGGTACCTGAACCACCCGCCAGCGAGGGCATGCCTCGCTTCCCCAGCTGTCATTCGTTGCCCCTGAAAGCGGCTATTCGAGGCCTTACCGCACAATTCGCCCCGGTTGCTCTCCACGCTGTGGTGGTACGACGCTCACCATGGAATGCTACATCTGCCCATGCGCTCCGCCTGCGGGGAGTTAAGGTACACAGCACAGTAGATTCCGGGTGCAATGCCGACTGGCTTCATGGAAATCACTCGTATACCAACACCGCAGCCCGTTCGGGGCAAACGGTTCTCGCGACAGGCTCGCGATGCTCGGCATCGCCATCCCGCCGGCATTGGAGCCTTCAAGCTTCTGAATCTTGACGATCCACAAACCCAGCTGGCCGTTCAAGCACGAGATGGCGATGATTCACCGGGCGGAATCAGCTCGGCCAGCCGACCGCCTGAGGGAAACTGAGCGATCCACAGTGCCGAGGAAACGGAGATACCGTCGCATCACCCAGCCTCAAGACCTCAGCTCGGACAATTCCACGTTGAATGAACGAGCTTTTAGCATAACCGCTACGTTTTGCGCGCTCACCGCGGCCAATGTGACACGGATACGAATGACAGCTGCCCTGCACCCGATTCGCAACACCACTGTGTGCCTTTCCTGTGCTGCTGCAGTGCAACGGGCGTGTTGCTTTACCGCCTTCCTACTTGCCGGCGTGCCAGAAACGTTCTCATTGGCATCATGAATCCCATGTCTGGCCTCATCTGCTCCGGGCCTCTCATCAGCTGCGGCGGGAATGATGAAAGCGCCAGGTTCGGACCGTGTCCGCTCTTGTCATCTCAACGACATGATCCCGTGACGGCTCCAGTACGTAAGAGCCGGCTCTGCTGTGGCTCGGTGCGCGGCTGACTGACCTTGCCCCGCCATTTCCATTACCCCCGGGTTTCCAAAACCTGTGCCCTTGCATCGGTCATCAAGTAATCTGGGGGTAATGGAAACCGCCTACTGCATCTGCTCGCAGATGTCGACCGGGTTCTGAGATTTCTGTCTTGCACGGGACGGCTATCCTGGCTGTTGAATGGTAGTTTTCCGGCCGTGAACCTCGATGGTTTGCGGCAGTCGGAAGTGATGGAACGATGGAACCCAACAGGTTAGCGGATGGGCCCCTGAAGCGTCCCAGATTTTGCACTGGGTCCCTTTCTTGACCGCTGCACTGCCGGCGCCGGGTGCCCACAGTTCGGTGTTCGGATCTCATTCAACGCCCAGCCGTTCCGCGACACCCGGGCGCAGCGGCGTGTCTGGGCGGCAAGCGCAAAAAGCTCTGCTGTCCTCGTGGCCATCGTCCCGGCAAGCTGGCCCAGGATCACGGTGGAATTCCTCAAGACTGATCACGGGGCTCGCCATGAGATTGCGCTTGGCGTCCGGCGTGGCACCGTTGCGGCTGCTTAGGCTTGCCAAGCCGACCCAGGCCCCCCAAGCCTCTTCTATATTTTTCTACTGGGATTCGGGGATCGGTCTCAGCGCAGCGCCTCGCGGATCGATCCCTAGCCGCCCCCTGACGGGAGAAAAATCTGGGGAACATCAAGGCTTGCCGGGGCCTTGCATATCCCCGCACCGGCCGAAAGACGACGAGACGACTCACCCAGATCAGCTGGTGTGTTTTGTTGACCTCCTTTTTGATGAATGCCGAAATAACGATCTGTGACCCCTTTTCTATATCAATAGGCTGGGGTGGAAACTTTCGGGGCGTGGAAGGGCCAGCAACAATTCCAACCAGTCTGATTCTTGTCAGTTCGGTCGTGCAAGACAAATCCTGCTTCGGGGGTGCAGCATGAATGAGAACTCTTGGATGTTCAGAATTTTCTCGACGCGCACGCCAAGGCGTCATACCCTATAGGGAAGCTGCAGAAGTAGACATTTCAGGCGTGGAGAAGCGGCAAACCACCAGTTGAGTGAGATGCTGGTTTGCGGATGCAGGCCCTGACGACGACATCCGTCTTCCCCGTCTCAACTTGCAGGTTTCGAATTCGTGATTTGGTAATGGCATCATCGTTTTCGGATACTTCTCTCCGAGTGATCACTGTGCATTGGATGTTTCGGGTGCTGTTTTCATCGTGACATTGCTTGGCTGGTTGACGTGGTTTCGAATGGGGGTTCGGGTTGGATCCCAGCGGACCAGTGGCTGGGAAAGATTGCGAAAATTTTGGTAGGTTGACGTCACCTGAGACGGGTTGCCCCTCCATCAACAGCCCCGCAATCAGCACAGCTTCGGTGTTCGCATGCAGCAGGAGACAGAAAACGGGTTTGCAAATCTCAAAAATATGCAACGTGTAGCACGAGGCCTCAAGGATTGAATATCGCACAATCTTGGTGAGATGAGCGGTGGTGGACATCTCAATGGCGGGATGAATCCCTTGAAGGCGGGGTTGAAGCTGAGCATCTCGTCTTGGAGGTGAGCAGAAAGCCCCGCCTTACCTTGCAGCAGCCGGGACGTTCACGAAAATGAAACCAAGAGCTCTCCCGTCTACGTGGGAACTCCCGCGTTCAACCGCCACCCGCTCCACCCGCAGTCCCGTCTGCTCGCGGCTCAAGGTCGAAAGCAACGGGGAGGGAGAAAACACCGACCACCGAGTGGGGTTCCCGTCTGCGTCTGTTGATACTCGCAAAATCGCTTGCGGATATTTCTCTCATCTTCAGACAGGCCTACCCTCGCTTTTGTAGACTGTAGAAACTGATTGGTGACGTTTGCGCGCCGCCGATTATTATCATAGATCAACGAGACACGAGAATGGCCTCGGCAGCCGAAAGGGCGAAGGTCCTAGACCAGGAGGATCCGCTCGCGTTTACGCGCAGCGAGTTCAACATCCCGACCACGGCCGGGATAGCAAGCACCCGCTTGGCTGATTCAGGTTCGCAACACATGAGCTCGTCAACAAGTCGGTGAGACTGGCTGGAGCTAACCTCTGGGTTCTCTAGCCGCCCCTTCCGCGACTCCCGCGGATAGTGACAACGATAAGTGCGTCTACCTCTGCGGAAACTCACTTGGCCTGCAGCCCAAACGCACGCCAGAGCGCATTCAGCAGTACCTGTCAACATGGGCTACCCAAGGTGTGCAGGGGCACTTCAAGCCCCTTGAGGGCTCACCTCTCCCGACCTGGCTGGATGTCGACTCCCGGGCAGCCGAGCTCATTGCCCCTATCATGGGTGCGTCGGTGGCCGAAGTTGCCGTCATGCAGACACTGACGGCCAACCTCCACCTTTTGATGTCAGCGTTTTACCACCCCGACATCAAGGGACGACACAAGATCATCCTTGAGAACAAGGCCTTTCCAAGCGACCACGTACCACGCCTAGCCCCTTTTACGTACTCCCTCACTGACAAACCAGCAGTTCGCCGTAGAAACTCAACTTCGTCATCATGGCCTTACTCCCTCCAGCTCTATGGTCCTCATCTCATCCTCCTCATCGGATGACAACGTTCTCTCGACGGACGAAATCCTCCGTGTCATTGGGGAACACGCCTCAGACACCGCTCTCCTCCTTCTCCCAGGTATCCAGTACTACACCGGCCAGCTTCTGGATATCCCCACCATCACTGCCTTTGCCCACAAGCACGACATCGCCGTGATATGGGACCTTGCTCACGCCGTAGGCAATGTTCCGCTGTCGCTTCACGACTGGGACGTCGACGCAGCTGCCTGGTGCTCGTACAAGTATCTTAATGGAGGGCCCGGCTGCATTGGCGGCATGTTTGTACACGAGCGCAACAGCCTGGTAACCAAGGAAATCACAGATGACAAGCCCGAGGAGGGCTACCGCAACCGCCTAGCAGGCTGGTGGGGCAATGATAAGAGAACACGCTTCGGGATGGCGAATCAATTCCATCCTGTCAGCGGTGCTGCCGGTTTCCAGCTTAGCAACCCCAGTGTTTTGGACATCACGAGCCTGAGTGCATCGTTGGAGGTGTTTGCGCTGGCTGGTGGGATGCAAGAGCTGAGAAAGAAGTCGCTGCAGCTGACCGGGTTCTTGGAGGAGTTGTTGCACGGGATGGGCGAAGAGGAGAGGGAACTCTTCCGACTGATTACGCCGAGTGATCCTGCGCAGCGGGGCGCGCAGTTGAGCATCCTACTGGAGGGTGGGCTGTTGGAAACTGTCATGCGTGAGCTGGAAAGGAGGGGTGTGATTGTTGACGAAAGGAGGCCTGACGTTATCCGCGTGGCACCAGCGCCATTGTATAACACCTTCGGGGACGTGGTCAAGTTTGTCGATGTTTTTGGGCAAGCATTGGCCATCGCCAAAGCCGAGAGGGACAAGTAGGCCCTGATTCTTGGATGATGAGCACAATTGAAGTTCGAAGTCATCCATCCGACTGGCCATGCTTCCCAAGGAAAGCATGTCAACCGACTGCATATCACGCCAACCCGAGCCATGAGAGCCAAACCCTCGCAAAAGCTTGCCGTTCCGGCCCTTGAAGGCTAAGTCTTTTTTTTGGTGAACAATCGAGCCTTTGCTTATGACCACCCCTTTTACCCCTTTCGGCCATTGCTGCATCTCACATTGGCTGCCACCCAGCCATCGACCACATAGCCTCCATCATTCCCCCGACATATGTCGTGCAACGGAGCGCTATCACCAATAACACAATCTTCTCCAAAAATTCATGAAAACCAATGCCGTAAAACAAGTTTCACGGTTGATAAAACAAGTTTCACGGTTGATAATCCATTCCTTCACCCGAGAGCAAAAACGTCAGCCTTACTCTCCAGCTCACCATGATCATCACACCCCTTTCCGAGTCTTTCGCAACCCCGACATAGCAGCCTTTTCATCAAAGGCCGATAACCACATGGTCGGCATAAGATTGAAGTGGTGGTCCAGGATGGTTGCTATATTCTTACTGTTTGTGCGACTCGTTGTGGTTGTGTGTGTGGTCCCCTTGTAACGAAAGTGTTGCCGTCTCAACGCCGGGACGCGAACGGTCCTCGGAAGATTGCCGCTGTCACGCTCTGATTTGTTTCAGACGTCATGAATTTCCGTCCCTTGGTAGTCAGATCCCGTCGATTCGGAGCAGCCTCACCCCGTCCGGCGCCGATATGCCCTCATGAAAGCCACCCACCAACCACCCACACCCCATCATACAATCAGGGATTCTCTCCTCACCATCCCTTCAAAATTTGAGCTCATTCCTTTGAATGTTAGGTTCGTCCTTCCTTCCAAGACCCAGACCCATCGCCAGACTGTCATCCCCGGCCCCAGCCGGGAGACCTCCCTGCCCCAAGCCCCTGATAAACCACCATGTGGACTAGAACAAACACATACGACCATACCCATTGGAGAACTCGGGATCCCGTCCGCTCTCCCCTAGATAAACCAATGAGGGCCAGACTAGTAGTTGGGTCGGTGACGACCAGCGAATCCCTGGTGTTGTATGTTTTTTTGCCGACATTTTTATTACCCAAGATTGGCTGTTTGATTTCGTCATCTAGTCTACGTTAGGCGTATCTTGCGGTGGAAATCGGTTCTTTTTTTGCTGTGTTTCGGTAGGGTTAAATGGGATCATGTTCTTGAGGTCTGTGAGGTGAGGTTTGGAGCCGTTGGTTGGCGATATGGACACAATCCAGGACGGCGTTGTGTTTGGCCCAGCTGATCGGCAGAGATACCTTCACCAAAGCGTCAGTCAGCTCTCTGGGGCAGTAGGAAATACCGGTATGAGGGGCTTCTCTGAAGTAACACCGCTTAGCTCACTGTCTCCAACCTCGTCAAGCTTGGAAGTAGTCCCATCCGGGTTAGTTGTTGATCACAGCCTCTCGGTCACGTCACGGATGGCAAACATGAATATCACAGCAGCCCACAGCATATGCGCAAAACAGCATGTAAACGACATCCCATTCATCGCTCATCCACGGCCATCATCAGAAAACCAGCGTGATAACTCCCCGTCTTGACGAAGCAATCTGCGCGCTTCTATTGACTAGCTTGAGCGTGTTGCTAGCAATCCGCAGACAAATAGCAGACCTTTCCCGTGAGACCGCCTGAGATGCTCCAAAGACATGAAAAATGATTCCCCCGACTGCCGACCGTTCCGACTTTTTAGACCTCCGTAGTGACCTTCGCCTTGGGGTTGGTGACCTTGACGGATAATTGCTTCGCCCTCGCGATGATGTCGATGCGCTTCCTGGAGGAAACGTTGTGGGCGATCCTGCAGAAACCTAGTCAGCCAAATGCTCTCCAATATTACAACACTCCCGACTCGAAAACTTGTTTTGCCGGACGTGTTTCGTTCGTCAGGACGCGATGGGAGGTGAGATTCAACGTACTCTGCGGCGTAGGTCTTGTTGTGCATGAGGAGGAGCTCGACGTCCCGGACGTTGCTGACGAGGAAGGCCTTGTGGCCCGAGGGGGTCATGTGCTTGGTCTTCTTGTTGGAACCGTAGCCGATCTACAATGCGAGAATGCCATGTTAGCGATTGCTGTTTCGTTGTTGTCCAGATCCCGAAATCCCAAGACATCGTCACCACCCAGCTCATTCCCGTCTCTTGATCGCTCCAACCCATTATCCCAGCCTCCAAAAAAAACCGTAGAAAAATCACATACCGAGGGCATAGCAAGGTTGCCCTTGAAGCGTCTTCGGACCCGGTTGTCGATACCCTTGGGCTTACGCCATGCCGAGTCGACGCACTTGAAGCGATCACTCTGGTGACGAGTGAAGGCCTTGGTGCCTGCAAAATAAAATCGTTAACCCAATGTCCTCGCAGTGCTTTCCTCCCCAGGTTGCTCAGTATCGCCATATGTGCGGGTGTGTGGATGGAGGGGCCGAAATTCTGGCATCGGGAATCGGGAACGTACGCTTCTTGACGATCGGAACGTGCTTCTTTGCGGAAACCATCTGGACAGCTAGTTAGAAATACGGCTCGCGATGCAATTCCGTTGTCGATTGGAGTTATTTACCTTGTCGGGTCGTTTGGCGGGTGATGGTCAAAATTTGGCGTCGTCGCTATCTCAGAACCAGGGAAAAATTCCAGAAATTGAGCTGGTGGGCTTAGGGTTGTGCGAAATTGTTAAGGCGGACTGGTCAGTGCGCTTCTTGCTTGCAAAGTGGGGCTGCAGAACCGACCACAGAGTGACAGGGGTCTGAACTTCAGATTCACTCTTGGCACTCCTACCCCACCGTCGACGGCCAAGTGTGAGTTCGACGAGATGTCAACTGCATGGTCTCAACGCTTGAGGACTTTGTTATGATGCGGTGGGCTTAGACACTCATTGATCTGCAGTGATAGTGAATCCACTTTTCGCTCTAAATCCACCAAAATACAGACTTTCGAACAACCACAATCTCATGCATCGAACTGTCGATGTTGCAGTCTCGGAGATAGAGCTTCCTCCACGCCACAACTTGGACGTGCTATGTTGTGGATTAAAGGTATGCCTCAGTCTATGTGCCCTTTATGAAACCCAGTAACCTGAAACCCATTTACAACCAATCCACAACCGGGGCCGCTTGCCAACCCAATGAGTAAACCCCTCGACCAATGATTCATTAATCATGCCCAACCGCTCGCTGTAAAGAACAGAAAGTAGAAGCTCCTGTCCAGTGGGGGTGGTGTGTTAATCATGAGATTACAGTCCTGCCAACCATATACGGCGCCAGTTCGTGATGGGGGAGTAGCTGACTATGATGGGAGTGCGCTCTGTGTTCCCATAACTGCTGGGGTTGATTGACCTGCCCCCGAGAGTTGCAGTCATGTGTCTATCTGGGCAGTTCCGCCATGCCAATTACTGCTGCGCGCACTGCGGGCCACCGCCGCCAGCATCATCGTCATCGTCATCCTCCCACTCGTTGTTGCCATACCTGGGATCGCCTTGGTGAGCACCCATCTGGAAAGGAAAAGGTTAGCATGTTTCAAAGGTTCGGGGGCTATAACATAGTCTACTTACCTGCTCGATGTCGGCGTCTGCCTCATACTCAACCTCATCCACCTCCTCGACGGTGATAGCCGCAGCGGGAGGGGGGAGAAGCTTCTGCAGCGCCTCGTGGTCGCTGTCACTATTCAACCAGCCATCCTCGGGGAACTCGATCTTGATGACCAAGTAGAGGTCACCTTTGGTCTCGCCGCGCTTCTTGGGCATACCCTCACCGTGGATCTTGAGGACCTCGTTGGGGCGCAGTACCTTGCCGCGAGGATGCTCGATGTGAATACCGCGGCCGTCGAGGTGTTTGATGACAACGCGAGAGAAGCCGCAAAGGGCCTCAGCAAGAGTGATGCTCAGGTCCGCAGAAAGATCGTTTCCGATGCGAGTGAAGACGTCGTGCGGCTCCTCCACGATGTGGAAGATCAAGTCGCCGGGCGTGGTGTCGGGAATCTGGTCGGCCTCGCCCTCGAGAACGATACGGTCGCCCTGCATGGAACCACGGGGGATGTAAAGCTCGAGCGCCTTGTGTTCCTTGACCGTGCGTTTGCCCTTGCACTTCTTGCACCGGTCCTTCTCCTTGTAGTGCATGCCAGAGCCCTGGCAGTGCTCGCAGGGAATAGTTGCCCTGTGAACCAAGCCAGGCCCTATTTGCTGCAACACATCCCGACGACCCTGACCTCCGCAGCGCTCGCACTTGTTGGGCTTGACCTTGTCCTTGGCGCCGGTACCCTTGCACTGGCTGCAAGTGACCTGCTTCTCGGCGGCGAACTTAACGGTCTTGCCCTTGTAGAGGTCCTCCAACGAGGCCTTGTATGGTTGCTCCTCGTCGGGGCTGCGTCTCGGACCACGTCGCGCGCCTGCGCCGCCCATTCCAGGCATGTGCATGCCGAACATCGAGGCAAGGATGTCGTTCATGTCCATCTCAGAGCCGGGACCGCCGCCTCTTGAGGGGTCAAACGCAGCCATGCCATGTGTGTCGTAGAGTTCACGCTTCTGCTCGTCCATGAGGATTTCGTAGGCTTGGCCAATAGCCTTGAACTTGACTTCAGACTCGGCCTTCTTCTCCTCAGGCACCTTGTCGGGATGGTACATGCGGGCCATCTGCCAAGGCTGTCAGTAGGATGAACGGAAGAGTCGGCCGTCTGTCTGTCACTCACCTTGTGGTAGGCCTTCTTGATCTCGTTGGGGCTGGCAGCCTTGGTGACGCCGAGAAGGGCTGCGCATCGTTAGACATAGTTCCCCAATGTAAAGCGCAAGGGGCCAAAAAAGGAAAGGCTTGCCATAGAGATCAACATCCTCTTCCTCGCCAGGAGGCGACCTGTTGCTGGGCCCGCCGTCCATGATTAATTGCTGTGCTGTCACAAGTAGAACGAAACGGGGCGGTCAAATCGAATCTAGGATGCGATATTGAAAAAGAAGTTTGCTGGCGACGAATGGTCCTGAACGCCTGTTTGGTGGCGGGGTAATAAATCAAGCGCGCCGGCTTGGAAGGTTTTGGGCTGGAGTGTTGCCTTCAGAGTCTAGGAACATTTTCAGCGGGGCCCCATTTTGATAGCGAAATCAGCAGCCTCTGCAGGGTTAGGGTTTATTGTTCATCATTCCTTGGACAGGAGTTTCATCATGATCCAGCTCTCTTCTTATTTTTCTTCTCCTCGGGCGAGATCGGTTTCATTTTTTTCTATCATTTTTGGGGCATATCATCAATACATAAATTGACATAAATTCAGAAACAGGTACGTTGTTAACTCCTGGGCCTGTCTAACCTGTCACAAACGTTCAGGGGTCAAACAAAACACAAACGCACTTTGTTCGCCATGTCAAGATCTTCCCAAACCCCTCGCATTGTCAGATGGGGCAGGTTCATTCGAAAATATGTCCTCAAAACCCCGTATTATATGCCCGATAAAGGTCCCGGAATAGCGAGGGCCTCTCCAGCAGCGCCTGTGGTGTATCGCATTCAACAAGTCGGCCATGATCCAAAACAGCCACTCGGTCAAACCGCTTGATATGAGCAAACCGGTGAAGCACCGCAACCACAGTTTTGCCACGACACTCGGTGTCAATAACATCCTGCATGATAGTCTCCGTCTTGTCATCAACACTGCAAAAAGAAGTTAGCTTCACAGACAACATTGACTCTGAAGACTTCACGTACCTGCTGGTAGCCTCATCCAGCACAAGGATCTTACTGTCCACGAGAAGCGCCCTTGCAAGTGCCAAAAGCTGTCTTTCGCCTTGGGACCACTCAGACGCAACCAATTCCGCATCAAAACCCCCCGAGCCGGTAACTCGTCCCAAAAGCCCAACTTTTTGGATCGCGGCTTCGACGGCTTCATCAGATGCGACACCCTGAGGGTTAAGGTTAAACCGAAGTGGTCCCGGGATAAAGAAGGGCTCCTGTGGTATGACATTGATCTTTGAGCGAACGTCCGACCCCGCCACGCCGGAGATATCGAGGCCGTCGATTATCACGGCGCCACCACGTAGCTCCGTCATCCGGAGTACAGTGGAAAGAAGGGTTGTCTTCCCGCTTCCCGATGACCCACAGATCGCAATCTTCTCCCCAGGAGATATATGCAAACTAACATGCACCAGAGCGAGGTTCCTGTCATCGGGTCTGAACGCTTTAGTCAGCCAAGTTTTCATCGCGGGGCAGAGAGAGGGGAGCCTTACGAATAGCTGACAGAAACGTCATCAAACTGTATCGCCCCTTTCGCGGGCCATTCAACTGGTGGGATCGCTGTCCCAGCAGGTTCAGAGGGTGTTTTCTTGACGAACTCCTGCACTCTTGCCACAGCCCCAATCGATGTCTCCAACTTAGTCCAAGCCTGAAGCGACGATGTAAGCAGTTCACTGAACTGCAAAATCAGGACGAGCGAAACGCCCAAGGCACCAGGGCTGATGCTCCCTGCCAAGGAAATGGCAAGGGTGACAAGAATGACTGCCAACGCGCCCACAACTAAATCCAACACAAGAGTGAGCCATTGCTGGATGCAGAGAAGCATGTAGAACGGCCTTTGCGCATCATCCAGTATCTCTCTGTTCTTTTGGTGGAATGCTGTATGCCATTGTAGAGACCGAATCGTCGGCATGCCATGTATCGTCTCGATGAAATGTTTATACAGGGGCGCTTTGGCTTCGATGTCGAGGAGTCTAACTTGTCGAGAGGAACGGAGGTAATATTTTTGGACGACGAATAGGACAGTGGCCAGAACCGGAACCGCTGCTGTAAGGTATTTTCCGAGGACACAAATGATGACGAACTGGACCAGGCAGAAGGTGGTGTCTGCCTTGGTTAGAAACGGGAGCTACCACTTTCGGTATCAGGACCTACTGGAAGTAAAATTGATGGCTTGCATCGGGAGTGTCATGTCGATAAGGTCCATATCTTGACTGAACCTGGAGAATTTGTTAGAGAGGGGGTGCCAAATGTTTAGTTGCAAGAAATACCTGTTCGTCGTCGTTCCCGTATCAGTTCTTTGGAAAAAGGTTATGGGCGCCCTGGAAAGATATCGTAAGCCTAAATTATCTGACTCAAAATAAGATTATTTAACTCACGCAATAGTAGCGTTCAGGAGTTGGAGGTGTAGTCCTAAAGCAGTGTTGCTGATGATCTTGATCATGAACACCCAGCACTCGCCTGCAACCCCAACCGCTGCGAGCACAACTAAGAGCGCATAGATACCAAGATAAAGACCTTGCTGTGAGTTTGCCTCATTGTGGTTTGCTTGCGTCCACTTTTCAATCCAGAGAGCTGTATAAATTACTTAGCACATCGACTAATCATGAACGTTTCACTGAAACATACCCGTGTAGTTGGAACTGACTGCTCCTATCACAGTGAAGGTGCCCCATAGAAAGATGGCGAAAGCTCCTGCGCTGCGAGCATAATACGAGTAAACGGACCAACTTCCCTGTCGTCGTTTAAGGTCCAGGCGTGTTGAGTCAACTGATGACTGAATTTCGTCCTCTCTGTTTGAAGCTGCACCAGTGCGGTGTTCCTGGAAGCTCTGCTCTGCGGAGGCTTGCTCAATGTTGTCGGCGATATCTTCCGATTCTATAAGCTCGCCCTTTCGCAGCCTGATGTCGTTATATGAGCCTTGATCAACGAGCAATCCATTTTCTAGTACAATAACGTGGTCCATGTAAGGAAGAAGACGCTCTATAGCATATTAGCGGTAGTTTCAAGTACCCAGCGCGGCGAATAGACATACTGCTGTGAGTGGCGAGAATAACAGACCGTCCAGCCTTGCGAAAATAGCCATGATTACCGAACAGCTGAGTGGCAATGGTGCTGACCGTATTGGCATCGAGTCCACTCGTCACATCATCAAGTATAACAACAGACAGTCGAGAATAGACGGCTCTGGCAAGACCCTGTCATGGCTGTCAGCGGCGGAAAAAACCGTCTCGATGATAACTACTGACCACTCTTTGCCGTTGGCCTCCACTCAAAGACGATCCATTACTGCCCGCACGAGTCTGATCACCAGCGGGGAAGCTCTGAAGATCTCCGTGAAGCCCACAAGCCTTAATCGAGAATTCGTAGAGTTTTTGGTCGAAGTCTGCGTCGTCGATCCCTGTTATATTCCGTCTTATAGTGTCATCTGTGATCCAGGTCGTCTGGGAACAAAAGGCTGCCTGCGAAAAGTCCGAAACGGCAGATCCGCGGCAGACTATCGTTTCGCCGATCAACGTTCCCAACAACGTGGATTTCCCTGAGCCAACCGGGCCGATGATCGCTGTAAAACCTGAGTTGATGTTAAAGTCTAGATTGCGCAAGACTGGATCGGAGCCCCAAGAAATATCCGCTGATGTGAAAGAGGCAAGGGGGTGGCCTCGTCTGCTGACTTGGGAGTTCAATGGACGGAGTATTCTCAGTGAGGTCCCCTCGTCTTCAAGCTCTGAGTGGGAAGACCCTGGTCTCATCGTTGACAGTCCCTCCCGAGAACGGTAGTTCTCGATTCGACGAAAACATGCTGCGGCCTGAAAGCATTTTGGTACGGCTTGGCAGAACGTTACCATGGGATTCGTCACCAGACTGATGAGAGCAAGAGAGGTAAACGCCTGGACAAGCAGCAGACTCTCACCACCCCTGACAGCGGACATGATGGCGTAAACGACGAATGTCGCAAAGGGAGCGATGACGCTCGGCGAGTTGCCTGACATTCTGTTAACGGGAAAAACGCCGATGTTCTTGATGGTGCTCACTTACTCAGAACAATATCCAAGATGAGAAGGCGGCGAAACTTCTCCGATGTATGTATCTCGGCCTTTCGCAAGTCATCAATAACGCCCTTTAGCACGTTTGGTAAGCCAAGCATCTTGACTGCCTTCATGTCACCAAGCATGTTTGCAGTGACGGCAACTCTTTTCTGGACCCTTTCGTTCCAAGCGCTTTGAGCGGGCCCAGAATATGCTCCGATAACCGATTCCCCCACTACTGAGGCTGGTAGATATATGTTAGTAGATCTTTTATCACATGGGTAGTGCTAAGGACTCACCCAAGCAAATTATAATTGGCATGAAAGCAGCATAAGAAACTTGACGAGCCAAAAGCCAAACGGCGATGGCAACTTCAGGTATAGAAGCCCAGATCTCATGAACGAGTCTCAGAGATTGGACGATTCGCTCCACGTCTGTTCCCATCAGAGTGACAGCTGCAGAGTCTGTTACCTCGGCCGCTCGCAGAGTAGTAGTATGGCGATATATCAAGGCGATGAGACCAGACCGCACTCTGGTAAGCATACGGTTTGCTTGCCGCCAGTAAATGGCTCGCGAGACCTGTTCAGGGATCAGTAGTGAAGCTAAAACATGATTGAGGTTTAACTCACGGCAATTGCGAGATAAAGGAGGACGAAAGCTCCAATCAGAGCATGACCACTCTCTTTCTCCTTCATCTGCTCTGGGGTTGCGAGGTAGGAGATGACATTTTCGATAAGAAACGGCTGGCAAAGCGTGAAAGCAGAGAGTGCCAGACGTGGGAGTACCGCAGATAGAAATACCCACTTGTTAGCTGCAAACGCAGCCCTGACAAGGCGATGGCGTCCTGAAGTGCGTAGCCAGGACGATTCCAGTTGCGTCCATGCTATTTCCTCGGCGAGATCGATATCTACCTTGGGGATGTCTCCAAGATGAAGAATCTGGGAGTACCCAATCTGGAAAAACGGAAGCAGCCAAACGAAAAAACTCCGACTCCAGAACGCTACAGCCTGCTCTTTTGTGACGCTCTGATAGCGGGCCTGCAATGTCCCAGTTTTCCCCCATGATTCAAGCACCACAGCTGCCACAGTCCCGACCGCAATGATGGTCCATATCACTTTTGCAGCCGAAACCGAAGGTGCCACCATCCACAGTGAACGAAGACGCGGTATGGAGAGAATGCCTGATACTGACAGATAAAAGACAAGCAGATCCGAAGGTTGGACTGAACGCTGGTCTTCCATCCACGACAAAATACCTGCAGCAAGTACTGCGGCCGAGCCAAGCGAAGCCGCATAGATAGAATACTTAGTTCGGGGACCAAGGATCAGGTAAAGAAGGTGCAAGCCGAAGAGTGAAAAGAGCAGCCCCTGAAGAGCTAGTTAATCATCAATTCGTAATTCATATAGACGGTGTGGGAATACCAGTTTCCACACCAACAGCAGGTGGGAGGTCCTTTTGGCCGGTGTTTTCGATAAAACCCGGAGGCGCCATGGCACAATGGCGAGGAAAATGGCAGCGGGGATAGCGACGAACACAACATCTTCAAACTGGAGAGTGAAGTCAAAAGTACGGCAAGAGGGGTTAACTCGAGGGCCGAACCTATCGTCAGCGCCAGGGGAGCAAACCGCATGCGAGTTCGATATTGATGTCATGTCGAGTCGGCCGCGGCGGAAGGAATTACCCAGGCTTTGTCGTTGATCTGGGCAAATCCGAGTCCGGGCGCCTAGGTGTGTAGATATAGTTCGTCATCGCCGGAGTGCAACGGGGCTTCGGCATTGATTGGTCGGCGTACGGTCTGCACATCTGAACCGTCGACGGCGGACGGCAAGGTGATAGTCGGTGGTGTGGTGGGGTCTCGCATCCCGACTTCCCGCTCAGGCTCGGGTCTGGACACCACAACAACCCCTGCTTACAGGTTGCACCTGCCGGTTTGGAACTTGAAGGATCAAGGTGTCCAGGATCCGCATTCAGCCTTCAACCCACACGCTCACTTTGAATCATGCTATCTTACGCGGTCCGACTGTCCATCGCCAACCAATTTAACATGGCACTCGCGCAACAAACCGCGGTGCGCATCTCTGACAGAACGTCGCTCATTTGTGCACACGTCCTTCAACACGCGGCTGGGCGAAAAAATGGAAGACAACCAGCTTGATGAGCGAACAAGACTTCTTGATTCCAATTCAGCCACTTTCGATCCACCCATAGGCCGCCCAACTGCTCGACGGACCATTGTCGCTGTCGCCGCGGTGCTTCTTATTCTCAACGTTGGGAGTCACATCATTTTGGCGCCACAGACTGCAATTCTTCAGGACATTATTTGTCGTAACTACTACGCCGACAGCATTCCTGTGTTTGACAATGACAAGTGCAAGATTGAGCCTGTCCAGAGTGAGGTTGCTTACATCAACGCTTGGAAGGATGTGTTTGAAGCGCTTCCCGGTATGGAAACCCCTGCTCACCTCTCTCCCACCACCGCCATGCTTAACTATAACCACTTTTAGGCGTAATCCTCGTGGTTCCGTTTGGGGCTCTCGCCGACAAAATTGGCCGGAAAAAAGTTCTGTTGCTCGCAATCATAGGTTGCCTGCTCAATGATACCTGGGTCCGTGTCGTCTGTAAGCACTTCAAGCCCCTTTAATTTAGCAGCTCTATTGACTTTCCTCTTGACTGGTTCTCAAACGTTTTTCCCATACGGGCGGTATGGTTCGGCGGGTTATGGCAGCTTATCGGCGCTGGTGCTGCAACCTTCTCCTCCATTTCTTTTGTTCTTGTCGCTGATGTATGCCCGGCCGAGTTGAGGTGTGTTCGCTACCACTCGACAGACTGTCTACCCGCGTAATAACACCAGTGTGTAGGACTACCGCTTTTGCGCAGATTCATGCGGCAACTCTATTATCACGGTTCATTTTCGTTCCCGTCGGCGGCGCATTGATCTCGAGGAGCCCCTGGATACCTATGTGGCTTGGTTCGATCGCTATGGTAACGGGCCTCTTCCTAACAGTCACCTTGATCCCCGAGACTTTGCCCTCATCCCAGTCGCAACACGAAGGAGAACAACCACGAGACGACGCTGAGGTGCAAGCTAGTGGCGCTAAACACCACTTTCGGCCCCGCGCTCGGGAGTTCCTTCAGATTTTGATCAACTTTGGTCACTGGGCGAAGACGAACCCCAGGCTCCTCGTTGTTCTCTCTTGCTTTCTTCTCTTCCATATGGGAGAGCAAGCAGATGGGCTGCTCATACTTCAGTATGTAGCCAAGCGTCTGGGGTGGACATTGGGGGGGGCATCGCTCATCAGCTCCCTTGGCTCTGGTGTCAATTTTGCTGTTCTCACTCTCCTGATACCAGGGCTTTCTACCCTCCTGTCACAGAAACTTGACACGCACGGCATGGCCAAGGATAGACTCATCGCCCAGATTAGCGGCTTTCTCCTCGTGGTTGGCTCCTCAATAGTTGCCTTTGCTACTTCGTGGATCTTGCTGGCTTTTGGACAGGTGGTTTTCTCGCTGGGATACGCCTTTTCCATACCAGCGCGAAGTGTCGTGACTGGAATGATCGGCCAGAGGCACATGGGGACACTGTATACGGTCATCTCGGTTTTGACATACAGTGGCGTTTTGGCTGGGGAACCCCTTTTTGCGGCTGTATTTCGGTGGGGCATGCGCGAGGGGGAGTTCTGGGTTGGATTGCCTTTCTTGATAGCGGCTGGTTTCTTTGCGCTTGCAGTCGTTGCAGTTTCAGCTGCTCCAATCTCTGTTGAGGAGGACGTAGAGTAGATCGTGAAAGAGAGCGGGATTTTATCGATATATTGTTGGTGGTGGCGTCCCGCTGGGGATGACAAGCAAGCAACGAATGTATTGAAGGTGCACACAAGTATAAACTGACGGGGGAGTTTGTTGGCAATATCTAGGCTCAAGAAATTTCATAGTCAAGGACAGAGAGGATATTGGGAGGACATATGAATGGAGGCTGGAGCTTCACTTAGTAAAGAGCCATGCGGAAACTGGTGAACAAGCACGAGGGGAGTCCACACAGTATATAAGTGACCAAATTGGACTGCATAAACATCAAGCACACCGTTAGCGAGTCCACTTGGATGTCCGAGTCCATTTGGATGACTCTTACTTTGAAAGGTGCACAGCTTGAGTTCGATTTCTTTTTGGATTTTTTTTTTTTTTTTGGGTAGGTATACAAACTGCCGGGACGTTGAGGTAAACTCCCCCAGGCGCACCCGCCACAGCGTTGGCGGCCGTCTTGGCACTTGGCAGAACGATTGCCGCAACGCCGCCCCTAATTTTCAACCACTCAACTGGTCTGTGCATCTTATCTCAACATCAGACCGGCTTTCACACATTCGCTCTCATGAGTTCTGGGCGGTGGAGGTGATCACACTCCAAAATGCAGGCCGCAACACGGGCGAGGAGGCCCATACCGCCAACATGCCTTCACGCAAGGCCAAATACTTTGAGTGCAGGGCGTCGCTGGACCTCTGGCTCGCCAAAATCGGGTGTATCCCCGCGAATACGCTCCATCTTCAAGTCGAACCCACATCCGACTTTTGATGCGTTATTCCCCAAGGGAGGGCTTCCTAACGGCCCAGCTCGCACCCGATTTGCGCCCTCGCCCACTGGGTTCATGCACCTGGGCGGTCTTCGAACCGCACTCTACAATTACCTCCTCGCCAAGAAGACTGGTGGCAGGTTTCTGCTTCGAATTGAAGACACCGACCAGGCCCGTACTGTGCAGGGTGCCGAGGATGGGCTGAAGGATGATCTGAGATGGGCAGGCCTCTTGTGGAATGAGGGCCCGGATGTTGGCGGCCCGTATGGTCCGTATCGACAATCGGAGCGGCTAGACATTTATCGCAAGTATATCGACCAACTGCTGGAGGAGGGCAAGGTGTACAGATGCTTTTGCCCATTACATACATCACAAAACAAACAGGAACACCAGGGCTACCCGGGTACCTGCCGCAACCTCGACCCCAAGGAATCGGCCTTCCGCGCGCAGCTAGGAGAGTCGCATGTCGTGCGCTTTCGTGCACCGGCTGAGCCTACAGCCATCCACGATATCGTGCACGGCAAGTTCAGGAACGGGAAACCGGATTTCGATTTCATCCTCATCAAGTCGGACGGTTTCCCTACCTATCACTTTGCCAATGTCGTTGACGATCACCTCATGCATATCACGCATGTTATCAGGGGTAGTGTAAGTTTTTCCTAGCCAGGTTACTCCAACTTAACCAATCTAACAAAACCAAAAGGAATGGCTCATCTCCGCGCCCAAGCACGTAGACATCTACAACGCCTTCGGCTGGGCACCCCCTCAGTTCGCCCACGTTGGCCTCCTCGTTGACGAGCGCCGACAAAAGCTGAGCAAACGCCACGAGGGCGGCACGCTAGATTGGTACAAGGAAAACAACATCCCACCCGAGGCTCTCCTCAACTTTGCCGTCCTTCTCGGCTGGTCTCTGCCCCCAGCAGCCAAGGGCGTGTCCAACCACGAGCTAATGTCGCTCGACGAGATGGTTGACAAATTCGAGTTCAACTTCACCAAGGGCGACATCATGGTCAAGTTTGACAAGCTTACCTTCCTCCACGGCCGCCACTTTGAACGGATGCTCACTTCGATCGAGCCAGACGTCGTCGCCCGGGCTAGGGAGCGTTTCGTGGTGCCCAGGACAGGCCTCGTCCAGCACATGGAAAATCTGAGGCATAACAACCAGGTCGACGTCCTGAAGGAAGCCGGTTTGGCTGAGATCGGTCAGCCTCTTCCGATTCTGCGGCGAAGAATGGACGAGAAGATTCAGAACGACAAGACCGAGGCGCTCTTGAAGAAAGAGCGGGCGGCCAATGCGTCTGAAACTGAAAACCCGCTTCCGGAGCTGCCGCAAAAGGCACTCGATGCTCTCCAGGATTACGTCCGAGATGTCATGGCACTCAATCCCCGAATTCCCGAACAAAGGGAATTCATCGAACGGAGCAGATACTACTTCTGGGCATTACCAGAGTCCCATGTCCGAGAGACGTACCGCAAAGCCGAGTTCAACGGGAACGAGTTTCTCTATTCCAAGGATGGAAACCTTGGGCCTCTCCTCCAGGGTATCTACGAGAGTCTCAATGTCAATTCCGACATTTTCACTGCCAAAGCCGCGACTGAGCAGTTTGTGAAAACACACGCGGAGGGTCTTGCGTCTCAGAGAAAACAGGAGAGAAGCAAGATGTTCAAGCATGTGAACGGTTACGCCGTCTTGCGGTGGGCTTTGCTCGGAGACACGCCAAGCGCGAGTCTTGTTGACTCTCTCGTATTGCTTGGGAGAGCCGAGGTCGTGCGGAGACTCAAGGTGGCGCGCAATGTCGTTCGCGAATTCGAGGCCGAAGCAGAAAGCAAGGTTGAAGAGGAGACGGCAGACGGGCAACATGGTGCTGCAACTCAGCAGTAATACCTCGTAGTAATGGAGTTAACGTGACGAGGATACCCACGACTGTATATCACAATTCTGGATAGAAGGAGCCTGTACGAATACTGTACCATATGCCGTTTGGGCTTCATTTTTTTTTTCGTGCCTGTATCATGATTATTCCACGTAGAATGCACCGTCCCACGTCTAAATCAACAGTTCCCAAGACTCCGTGCTTGCTCCATAAAAGAATCACCAGCCTTTCCGAACCACTTAAGCAGAAGGATCCCCCGATTGCAAGCCGCTGCCAAAAATCTTAGTCTTGACATCAGCAGCCATCAACCCAGCCCGCTCCTTGGCGGCGATCTGGTTGACGTCTTTCAGGATCTTCTCCATGCTCTGCTCAACCCCCTTATGTCCCGGCCCCACACTCGGTCCCGGCATCAGCGCGCCCGTCCTCGCCCCCCTGGACACCGACGTAACCGCCTCCTTGATCCGGTACTCGAGATCCGCCATCTGGCTCGTCCCATAATCCCGATTTGTAAGCAGCGGGTTCTGCGCAAGCGTCTGAACCCAATACTTGTTCCACAACAGTTCCAACAACCGACTGTCCAAGCTCGACCGGAAATGCTCCACCTCAAGCGCATAGTACCGACTAGCATGGGCGCCGAAATCCTCCGCCTTGTTAACAGGCACGCTGACGTTGCCGCCACCGCTGGCGTCGGCGGCGGCATTGTAGTTCTCGGGAAACGTCCTAAACGCTCCAATCTCCACTTTGTTGGCACTGATAGTGCGGTCCGGATCGATAACCACCGCAACAAAGGGGTCATTCCACTGCTGCTGCATGTGCTGCGTGCCCACGTCGATGCCGCTCAGCCAGCACCCGTACCCCGGGTGCGAGTGGTACCAGCCGACGATATTCTCCATGCGCGCACCGTCCTCTCGGCAGAGATTGAGATACTCGACCATGTACTCGTTTGCTTCGTCCTGCGCGTTGACCCGGGTCTCGGTACCCTCCACCGGCAGTCGGAAGGCGTCGGTCACTACCAGCGCTGTGCCGTCCACATAGCCTTGCATCAGGCCCATTACTTCGAGGGAGCCGCCGGAGCGGGCGTGCATGACCATTTTGATAAGAGCGACGGAGGAGACGCGCACGGTCTTGAAGTAGTGCGGGTCTTTGGTCCATGGTCTGCTGGAGGTGATGGTTTTTTGGGCGTCTGGGTCGTAGGCGTAGAGGGCGTCGCGGGTTGGGTCCGCGAGGCGGTCTGTGAGAGGGAGCTCTGGGATACGTGTTTAGCTGGGAGAGAGTGTCATTATTGGGGGTTAGTTTACCCATTGTGAGGTTTGCAGGAGCTGGTTTTTAGTGGGAGGTTTTGGTGAAAGTGGTGATGTTTTGGGGGAGGCGAGGCTGGTTTGCTGCCTTGTGGTTGGAGTATGGATGGAGGGGTCGTTTGTGAGCTGCGATAAGATAAGAACCCTGACGTCAAGGTTCCCTTGTAACCCTTGGAGCTTGGGGCGATTGCCCTCCCACCTCCAGGCTCCAAATCCGAGGCACAAGGCAGCATTGGGGCTTCTTAATTCACGCGCTTAATCTGATCTTATCGACGTAGGGGCGAGCCTCGGGCGTAGTTTCCTTCGACAGTAGTTGGGACCTGGGGCTCAAGCGTTGTGCTCACTGAGCTCACTCTGGCACCGCTGAAATTACACGTTCTGAAGTGTGTTGCCTGTAAAATCCATCAACCGCCCAAAGTGTCCGGATGTGCTTGCTGTTTGCCTACCAAAACATCGCCAGTGTGCGTGGTTACTGCTGACTTAGAGAAAATTCATTATGACGAATGAGGAAATTGTCTAATAAAAAGTGTATCGAATTGTGGTAAAATTGGATTTCCTCAGGGGCAAGTCAACATTACAGGCATTCCGCACATGTCGACCCTAAACTGTAATGCTCAAGAACGAGCAAATCGGTATCAGCACTTAGTCTACACCCATGTAATCAACAAGACCACCCCATGATATTGTACCAAATCTCCTAACGCCGTCCCAATGCTCAACCTGACGTCTCGAAGGAAACAACCCGGTGATTCTTTTTTACAAGTCCTTGTGGTGATGGTGGCCATTCTTCCCATGGCCATGGTCATGGTCATGGTCGTGATCATCCTCCTCCGGCTCGGGGCTCGACTTGGGGCTCACATCGCCGGGGATAAACTCATCAAACATCTCACTAGGCTTCGCCTCCTTGGGCACAAACCTGACCCTCACGCGCCTGACGCCCCTGACCTTTGCGCCAACCCGCGTCCTGACCGCATCTTCAATCTCACGGACATCCTCAATAGTCCACAAGTTTGGAACCGCCAGCTCGAGATCAACGAGATAATTCTGGCCGCTCTTGACGCCAGAGACTTCCCGAAGTTCAACCTCGTGGCTTTCGCTAATACCCTCCAAGCCCTTGGCCACCTGCTTTAAAATGGAATGGCGCACTTCCTCGTCAATGCTGCGATCCGCAAGTTCGTGCAGTGCTGAGAGTGTATTTCCCCACCCGGCCTTGATCACAAGAAGCGAGATGAAGAAACCACCAACGGGGTCGAGCCAGGCCGCATCGTGGAGGAAGTTTGCGCCGAGAATCGCGAAGAGGGTGACGATACCCGTAAGGCTGTCAACACGGTGGTGGACGGCATTAGAGGCGAGGACCGAGGACTTGCGCTCGCGTGCGACCTTCATGGCTATTTCCAGACTAGTTAGTAACGGAAGCGAGATGGGATGAGAGGGTGACGTACTCGCATGATACAGCCACTCCTTGATGGCCACCGTGCCTGCCGCAAGCCAGGCGGCATGCAAACTGGGCCCCTGGAAGCCGTGACTGTGGCCGCCATGACTATGCCCGTGGTGGTGGCCGTGTTCGAGAAGCGCCGCCGCCGCGTCAGGATCGAGGAAGAGCTGCGCATAGAGAGAGGTGCAGCTGTTCATGCACATAAACAGGCCGCCGAAGAGCAACATGCTCGACACACCGAGCGACCCAAGACTCTCAACCTTGCCAAACCCTTGTGGGAAGTTTGCTGTTGGTGGGCGTAAACTCCATGATACCGTCGCAAGCGTCAGAACGTCAGAAGCAAGATCCGTGAGACTGTGCCAGGCGTCGGCGATCATGGATTGCGAATTGAAGAGGTAGCCGCCTGCGCCCTTGGCAATTGCCATGCCCAGGTTCGAGTAGAGGCCGATTCGGGTGATGCGCACGCCGGCGTCGTTCTTGTTGGACGAGGTGAGGTACACATTGTCGTGGTGATGGTGGTGCGAATGGCCGGCGTGGCCTCGAGTCTGTGTGGCAGCGCCCATGGCTGTGTCGCGTGAGGTTGTCGGTCGAATCAGTGCTGATGGGTGGTACGGGGAGAGATTGAGGGAGTATCTTCGCATGCGGTCGAGGAAGGCTCGGTTAGGAGAAAAGGTCTGGTAGATTCGCACCGGCAGTGCGCACAGCTGTGGTTGTGGGAGACGTGTCCTCGGCGAAGGGCTAAATGGAACATGGTGACTCCGTGCCCTTCTGGGTCTGGAAGTCGCAGATAGGAGGGATCCAGCGTCAGAGGTACCCCCGAGACGCGCAAGCTGCCGGGTGTACAAGGGCATCTTGCCAGAAATCCAATACACACCGGTGCAAACGCGATCAGTTGCGCCGTGCCTTCAGTGCCGAGTCAAGAAGCGGGAACGTCATGCGGTACGATTGATGCAGTGCATCTGTCGGGATTTTTCCTTGAGCACGCAACCGATTGAGCCGTCCCAAGTGGAAAAGCTCAAGGGACCAAAAAAGAGCCATAGACGTCACAGGTACCAGCTCCATCGCAGGAGCTCACTAAGCGAATTGGGAACTGAAACACAGCATGGCATGTTTCTGGGCACCAATGGCAATGTCTGGAAATCCAAGCATTGTTTTTTTTTTTTTACCTCATTTTTCCACAAATCTGGTTCCTTTCAGCCTTTCAAGCCAGCCTTTTGTGCCCCGCGATCCAAGCTTTCGCCCCAGCATTGGGATCGGTCCAAGCTCAAGCCAAGAACGCGGGCTCGGAACCTGAACCCGGCCGATCGGTGAGACATGCAAATCGATGACCTAATCCGCCGAACGGCTCTCTTTTTTGTCTAACGGCCGGAGATCTTGGGTCCGTAACACAACAACTGCCAGCGCTCTTCACGTGGACAACCACACCCAACGGGCACGATGCCCAAGCCACTCCTTCGCATCCCATACACCACTCCCTTTCCCCATCCACACATCCATCCGTCAAGCGCCACCACCCAAGCTGGGGCTCTCTCCGCCCTCCACCAGTTCTTCACATCACCTCCTCCATCCTCCCTGCCCCCCTCCACTGTCATCCTCACCGGCGCTGGTCTCTCCGTGGCAAGCGGCCTGGCAGATTACCGAGGTGCCAATGGAACCTACAGAGTGAATAAAACCTACCGACCCATCTACTATCACGAATTCCTCGCCAGCCACGAGGCCCGCAAACGCTACTGGGCTCGGAGCTTCCTAGGCTGGACGACGCTGCACAAGGCGGCGCCGAACGCCAGCCACTACGCCGTACGGGATCTGGCAGATCTTGGGCTCGTCTCCAGCGTCATCACACAGAACGTGGACTCATTTCACCCGCGGGCCCATCCAGGGACCAACACAGTGGAATTGCATGGCTATTTACGCTCAACGGTTTGCACCTCTTGCCTAGAAGAGTATCCCAGGAATAGCTTCCAGGATGAGCTTGCGCGACTGAATCCCGTTTGGGCCGCCCTCCTGTCTGAGGCCATCGCTTCCGGGGCTTTGGAGACTGAAGACCCGATTGAAAAGAGGAAGAGGGGGATCCGAATGAACCCGGACGGCGATGTGGATGTGCCAAATGCCCCTTATACCACATTTCGGTATCCCGCATGTCCTAAGTGCCTGGTGGATCCGCCCTTGGTAGGGGATGGAGTGAGGGGGGTCGTTGAAGTCGACGACGATGGAGCGTGGACCTCGGAGAGCAATGCCGGAATATTAAAACCCGCCGTCGTTATGTTCGGCGAGAGCATAAGTAATAGGGTCAAGCAGGCGGCTGAGGATGCGATTGATGGTGCCGGGCGTTTATTAGTGCTCGCGACATCTCTCGCCACCTATTCGGCATGGCGCTTGGCGAAGAGAGCGAGAGACAGAGGGATGCCCATTGGGATAGTGAATATGGGCGGCGTCAGAGGCGAGGACATCTTCTTCTCTCACCTCGACCCTCATCAATTGGGAAACCAAGGAGTTCGAGTAGAACTGCCTACGGAGCAATTATTGCCCGCTCTGGTAGAGGAACTCAGTCGTTCTGCGCAAGGCACAAGACTTCCCCATGCTGACATGCCGCTTCAGGGCGGAAGTGGCGTGTTCAAGGACATGCTGTCATAGCATGCAACTGTTACAATTACCAATTAATAGAACGCTGCCTTGCTGGACGGCGCTGTCTGCCCCTCTGGTCGAATTGGCTCCGGGACTGGCTTTGATTGAGCCGGCGTCGCCTCTTGAGTGCGGTCTGACCGCTTCTTCTTCTCCTTTCGTTTTACCTCTTCTTTTGCGAGTTCGTTGATGACTAGAGATTGTTAAAAATGAGAGGGGGAAGGCTCAAGCTCACAGCACGAACCTTGTTCCCACTCAGATTCCCTCTCCGCATCGCCCGTGCCTAGAGCTTTTCCGACATCCACCTCCTCGCCGTTCTGAAGCCTTTCGATAACCTCGCGTAACTGTCCTATCCTGGTGTCGGAGCGGCGTACATAGGCCGCAAAGTCCTTCTTCAGCGCAATCATGTTGATCGACATCGACCCAATGGAGAGGAAGATGACGATGAAAAACGTTGCAGGATTCCACTCCTTTGATCTCCTCGCCTTTTTGGCAGCCTGAACACCAAAGGGGTCGTCATCGGGCGAGACAGGGCGAAGAAACTTGGGCACCATTGACTTCCAGAACGAGGTTTGTGCAACTTTCGGGACTGTTGCGTAGCTTGCTCGTAATGCGGGAGTCGCAAGAGCACTTGGGACTATGGTGGCACGTGTAAAGATTGGCGCAAATAGCGCGCGTCGGAATGTGGCTCGAGTCATTGTGCTAGGAGGCCAGAATACCGTTTCGAACTGGCTTTGGATGTCGCGAAGTGCAGATGCGTGGGACGATTGAGATCGAAGAACGCTGAAAATTGCCTGCCGGCAATCCTCCGCTTCGGTCAGGATGCGCGGGGGTGGAGCCCACCCCTGGTCATAGTTGCCGTGCCAACACATACCCGAAGTTTTGCCACGAGTCAATATTGCCCGCAAAACTGATCCAGCTAAGCGCCATCACGCCGGGAAGTCGCAACCAACGATTGGTGGATGCGTCGCGCAACTTGGCAGTCCACACCGTCATTCTCAATTTGGAGCTTCAAAGTTTCCATTTTCCATTCCCAAGGAGGTCGAGCATCGCTTTCGCATTGCAATTCATTCCCTTCGTGTCTTTTGGATAATGTCCTCTGAATCGGCGATGATATGATTAGGAATCAGCCCTCTAGACATCTTCATGGATACACCCACCGCCCAGGCCGACGCTGTCCGCAGTGCGGTCTCGTCCATCTCGACATGTTCACCCGCGACATCAGCCCTCCTAAAGAGCTTGCTTCTCCCCAACGATGACGCATCCGTCGCGAAAGGCCCCCGGGCACGAACAAACACCGCTGCGCCCGCCGGCGCAAAGAAAGGCAATGCCAGCGCAGGAGGCGAGAAGAAGGACTTGTCGGTTCGAGATCGCGCTGCGCTTGCAACAAAGGTCGTGAATACCCTCATTAAGACTCTTGGCGAGGCCGCAAAACCGACACCACCCACACCATCATCGCCGACGCTTCGACCGACTCAGGATGCTGATGTTCCAAAAGCTGGAAACCCTCGTACCCTCCGACGATCGAGTTCCGCACCGGTAACGCCTCTTCAGCCACGAACGACAAACGGTCAACCTCTATCACCAGTTGCCACCAAGAATGGCCGGGCGCAATCAACAAATACAACAGGCATTCTCTCGGCTGCCGAGTGTGCCCGGGTCGCACTGGCTGCTTTGCGCCAAATAAGAGATATGGGCAAGCTCTCGTTCCCTCCCTTGCAACTTGAGGTCGCCATGTCAACAGTAGTGGCAAAGCTCGTCGCTCTGGGTCTTTATGACCATGCTGTGCGAGAAATAAGGATCTTGAAAAAGAAGTTAGAGGGCGCAACAGAAAGAGTAGAACCCGTGAAAGGAGGGAAGGCATCCACCATGGAGGCCAAGGCAGCAGCACAATCAGTAGCCGAGTTGCTGGATTTCCATGCGGCAGACGTCTCGGGGCAGGCACTGCACCTCGTTGCCACTACTCAAGTTCAGGTGCTACAAATCCTAGCTGCAACAAACAAGCCTTCTTCGGTCGAGGCCGCACTCACCTATCTCCGCCCAGATCGGAAATTCTCGCCCACCAATACCATTCGCGCACTAGCGGAAACAAAGGGCGCCGATGCCGAGAAGTCGATTCGGCTGATGGAACGTGTAGCTTACTATCTCCTCGCAATGACGCCTAAGCTGTCCAGCAAAGAAGATGCTGTAGCCCAGGATTCTAGGCTGAATATCTCCCCAGAGTCAGCCCTTGAGCTACAGGCTCTTGCGTTGGAAGCACGACAGCATTGGTGGAAGCTAGCCAAACACAAAGGGGATTTTGACAAGGACTTTACAACGCCCCTATCTCTCTACCTCGCCGCGTATGTGCGACGCACCCCTGCAAAAGGCCACCCTGTCTATGCCAGGTGCAACGAGGTGTTTCACCGTCTTTGGTCGCAGCTCGACTCTCAGCGCTTTGTCCCTTCTAGAGGCTCAAGATCACCACTGGCCAGCATATATCAGACTCTTGCAGCACTGGCGCGGGAAAGCAACCAGCTCATATCAGCAGAGGGGTGGGTCATGAAGCTCAGGGACTGGATCCGAGACGGCAAAGAATCAGCGGCGAAGACATGCTCGGTCGCAGCACAACTTCTCTCCATCCAGCTAAAGCACCCAACGCGCGCAGTGTTTGATGATCTTCTCCACGAAGTTGTTTCGGGGATACAAGCGCCCTTGCGTGGGGACTCAGCTGAGCTAGACGAGCTCCTGAACAACATTTGCGCCGCGCGCAGGGCAGCAGTCAACCTGCTCATCGCCTTGAATGCCGGAAACAAAACTCTAGACTACGCTCCGTCTGATGCGACACGAGGCAATCTGGAAACCCTGGTCCTTCAATGCCCTCGCTTCTGTCTCCGGTGGCTCGGGAAGCCTCCTGGGCCAACAAGTAGCACCAAGGATTATGTCCGTTACGAGCAACGGCGGCAATATCTGCGAGAAACCATTCACCACACCCTCGATTCGGCCCTCATGACCATCAAGACGTGTCTCGACCGGAAACGGCTAGCATGGGATCAGATGGACTCGATCCTCAGCGACTGCACAACGCTCCTGGATTACATGGGGGCTGCGGCCTCCACCGATACAGCAAGCTCTTACTACGTGAAAATGTCCAACTTTTACTACATGCAGTTTTACTCGCTACGACAGCAGTCCAAGGACCCCAAAGACCCAGCACCCATGAGGGCCTTGCGGAAATCGGTCGATTGCATGCGAGATCGGCCCAGCGAAGAGAAGGAGAAGTCGCAGTTCCTTCTCAAGTTGGAAAAACTCGCGGATGTGTGCAGATTGCTCGGCCGGAAAAGCGAATCTCTCTCAGCTCTGGAAACGGTCCGATCGAGTCTCATCGAGGACGGCGTCCTTACCACTGTAGCCCAAACGCTCGGTAGCCTCTCGATAGCGGCAGCATGGGGTCATAGCAACAAAGCTCAGGCCCTATCTCGAACACTGGTCTCTATTTCGAAAGCTGAGCAAGGGTCTGTCGACTGGGTGGCAAGCTTGTCCGAGGCCGAGCAGGCTGCCGCACTGGAACATCGACTGCACTTCATCCTGCTCCGGGGCGGGCAAAATGAGAACGTGCCACTCGAACACCCAATTGTCGATTCGCTCCTCCGTATCTATATTCCAACCCGATTTCCTATCCGACGGTTCAGGGTTCTTCTAGACTTGCTCTGCGCTAGTGTTGGCAGGGGGGATCAAGCTGAACTTCTGTCGGTCATCAGAGATGCCTCGCAACTGGATGAGCATGAGCAGCTGGGTGACGATAGCGGCCTCGCGAGCTACATCCCTCACTTCAAGGCCTTTTTCGACTCTCTAACCGCTCTGGTCGACTCATGTCAAGATATTGGCGTGCTACAACAATCTGTATCTGCATGGCAATCAATCGTCAACGCATGCAAGTCCAAGATGGACCTTGAGGCCGCCATCGACGATATTGCTGGTTTGCTCGACCACCTGCAATCTGTCGCCGACTTCCTCCGAATGAAAGGTCGCGACAGCCTGCGTGCAAGCGTCCTGGAGCTGTCGGCGCAGATCTCACACATGGCGGAGGGGCCTGCGGCAGAGGATCTCATCCATTATGATGCTTCATTAGCTCTGCAATATAGCAACCTCGGACAGTCTGCCAAGGCCGAACAGATATTTTCTAAGGCGTTGGAGTATGCTGGATCACACGAGGTCCTAGGCGATGCCGTTGCAAACTTCCACCTAAACTTTGCGGAGCATTTTGTTGCAATTGGCAACTTCAAAAAAGCCGAGGATCACCTAGCGCAGGCCCAGGGGGCGTTCCTCTCCGACTTGCCTAACCGGAAGGCCCAGCCCGGTCAAAGGAAACACCTTGTCACATATGCCGCGTATCTCCATTCGTTCCTCGCTCAGGAACGCGGCGACTCTCACCACGCGCTCATTTACGCCCGAGAAAGCGTCCGCAGCCTCTATCAAGACTGGGTTGATCTTGAGAGTAGTTTGAGCCGCTCGTCTTCTGCCCCATCCAGCTCGGCGGACGCGAGCGCGCTGAGCTTGTCTAGCACCGTGATCAAGGATGAAGAGTTGGCTCAAAATCCCGGGCCAGGGTTCTGGAAACTTTTTAGCGTTCTGTACCGGAATCTCGTCCGTCTTTCGGCGCTCCACGCTCACTTGGGCATGTTCCAAGAGACACTATACTACGCAGAGCAAGCACAAAAGCTCGCCAAGTGCGCAAACTCGGAGCTGTACAATGCGCATATTGCCACTTGGATGGGTTCCATGTATGCCAAAGCGTCGAATCCAGCAAAATCGCTCGAGATGCTAGAAGAAGCCAGCTCGTTGCTCCCAGACGAAGAAGGGTCGTATTTCTCGGCAGACCTGGCCCGGCAGATCAGCTCGCTGTATCTCACACTCAAAAACACTGAAGGTGCTGACACCATGCTTGCCAAGGCCGAGGCTTTCATCGAGAGTCTTGTACCCAAAGCGGCAGTCGGCGAAGCTGTTGATATGGTAGCCTTGGAGAACAAAGTCGCCAAGCTCAAGATCGACGACAAGCCGGCAGCACGAACCACTCGACGAGTAGCAAGGCAGCCCGCAGCGAAGAAGCCGGTGAAGGCAACAGCGTCTACCAAGGCAAAGGCAGTCGCACAGCCAAAGCCTCCCGTAGCTGTTGAGGATGTCCAACTCTCCAAGCTTCGGGCCTCGGTCTTGGTCCAAAAAGCAGTGACTATGCTAGGACGAAAAGAATGGTCGGCAGCTCTCACTGCTCTCGGGGAGGCCACGGAGGTGTCCAAGACCCAAGGCCTTCTTCCGGCGGGACAGGTTGCCATGGCAGCTTGTCTTATGGGCATGAGCATGGACCAAATGGCACAAGATCCTGTTTTCTCTGTCATCCAAGACTCGACCATCTCTTTCCCTGCTATCTCTTCGAACGAAAAGAACGGCGCAGACAGGCAGTCCCCGTTGAAAGCTACGCCTCCCAAGAAGGGACGCGGCGCAGCGGCTCAGCGGGCAGCAGCGAAGGACGAGTCCCGCGTGTACGTGGAGAATCTGAAGCAGGCGCAGGATTATCTCCTTCAAGCCCACTCAGTGGCCGCCCTCAGCGGTGATGCCAGCTTGGTCCACAAGATCTCAGGCATGCTGCAGAATATTGGTCTTCTTCTCACCGCGACATCTTTCAAGGCCAAAGCGGCCACCAGCTCCGCTCATACTTCGTATTCGGTCGAATTGGCACGAAATGTTACCTGGCGACGTGAGCGAAAGGTAATCACGTTGGAAAAGAACAAGCCAGCGTTCGAGGGGCTTAACTGGCCTCCCGTTCTCAGCTCGGTTGGGCCGCGACGATCGAGTCTGGGCTTCACCCTGGATCTCTTCCGCTTCCAGAGGGACTACATCGATATCATCCCCAAGCCTTGGAGCGTGATCTCGCTCTCGCTTAGCGAGAACAGCCATGATCTCTGCATCACCAAGCTCCAGGCCGGTCACAGCCCCTTTGTTATTCGCCTTCCGCTTGAACGAGCCAGCTCTCGCGATATGGACAACGAGGTGTTTAATTTCCACCAAGGCCGAGCCGAGCTTCTCGACATTATCAAGCAAACCAACGACACATGCCACAATGCAAAGGAGCTCGTCGGCGCTAAGGGCGAAAAGACGGCATGGTGGGAGGAGCGTGAGGTTCTTGATAGTCGACTCAAGGAGCTCCTCGAAAATATTGAACAGATCTGGCTTGGCGGATTCAGGGGAATTTTCTCTCAGCATATGCGACGCCCAGATCTCTTGGCGAGGTTCCAGAAGAGGTTCTTGACAATCTTGGACAAGCACCTCCCCTCTCGGCAACAAGTCCGGGGTAAGAAGACCAAAGCTGCCCAGGCTACCAAGGTCACGCTCGATACTCGTGTTTTGGAATTGTTTATTGGGCTAGGAGACGCGAGTGAGCCTGACTGCGACTTTGACGAGGAGTTGACAGATCTCCTCTACTTTGTTGTCGACATCCTCCAGTTCCACGGCGAGACGAATGCATACGACGAAATCGACTTTGACTCCATGGTGGTCGAAACCTTCGATGCGCTTCACTCGTACCATGCGGCCGTCAAGAGCAACGAGGGCAATTCCGGCGTCCACACGATTCTCATGCTGGACAAGTCTCTCCACGTGTTCCCTTGGGAATCTCTCCCCTGTCTACGGGACTGCGCTGTCTCGCGCATGCCGTCACTCGCCTGTCTCCGTCGTCTCCTCCAAGAACAGCGAACAGGCCGGGAATTGGCCGTAACGCCAGTCAATGATCAGCCCGCCGAGCCAACTCGCTCGACCCCAGAGGGCCACCACGTCTCCTTCAACTCGGGCACGTACATCCTCAACCCCTCGGCGGATCTCAAAAACACAGAGGCCACCTTTGCTGGTCCTCTGGCGAAGAATCTTCCCTCCAGCACATGGAGGCAGGTGGTCGGCCGCCCTCCCACCGAGACCGAGTTTGAGACCGTCCTCACGGACAACGACATCCTTCTCTACTTTGGCCACGGCAGCGGAGCGCAGTACATCCGTGGCCGTACAATCCGCCGTCTCGACCGCTGTCGGGCCACGGTCTTGCTCATGGGTTGTAGCTCGGCGCATCTCACCGATGCGGGCGAATTTGAGGTTTACGGACCGGCGTGGAACTACATGATGGCTGGGTGCCCCGCGGTCGTCGGCACGTTGTGGGATGTTACCGACCGGGATATTGACCGGTTTGCGGGCCGGTTATTTGAGGAGTGGGGTCTGATGAAGACGGGGACATTTGAAGAGAAGAAGCTAGCCAAGGGACAGCGAGACTGGGGCGTGGACGGGAGGAGGAAGGGGGTGAAGAGGGAGTTGGGACGCGATAATGCCGGCAAGGTATCGCTGGTTGAGGCGGCCCGGAGGGCGAGGGACGCCTGTCGGTTCAGATATGCCACGGCGGCGGCTGTAGCGGTTTATGGTATTCCGGTTTATGTGGACAAGTGATGGGTTGGGTATTCTAATGCGTATGAGGGATTGTTTAATTGTAGATACGGGATGGTGTTTGGGGACTGGATACCAGCATGAGTGGAGTTTGTTAGGTTGATGGCAATTGACTGGTGTTGAACTCATGGAAGCTACCTAGAACGCTGTGTTTGTGAGAGAGTTTGAAAATTTTGGGTTGTCTGTATATATGCTCTAATAAGGTTCGGATCACATTTCGCATGGGGTGACAAAACCGAAAGCCGGTAGGTTCCGTTGAAGCTATGTCGAAGCCGATCCTTGCCTCAGCGGCCCGAACCGCTACATATACTACTTTAGCCTTGTACCGGAACACATTGACGTTTTGACTTCAGCAAACCGGCAACGCTGCTGACACAAGTGGTAGGTTGGACAATCACATTCTCGAGGAAAAGCGGCCGTCGGCCCCTTTGAGATGGTGAACTTCGCACGAAGTCTTCTCGGCGACAAGGGGCTGTGCACACCTAGCTCGGTTAGGACTCGGTGTTAGTATGAGTGAGCATTGAAGCAAAGCCTGTGTCGGTTTCAGCGAGCAATCCGGGCACAATCCACGAGCAAAGCATCACGACTTTATACGTGCGGTCGGTCGAGCGAGGCAAGGGAGGTCCCCTTTGTAGGAGGCGGCAGGGGCCCTGCCGGAGTCGTCGGCTGGAGATGGGGCCAGGGAGCTAGGTCTGGATTCAGGCCTGCTGGCTGGGTTTAAGATGAGCGCTTCAGTGACGGTCTTTCTCGCGGACCTGGTACACTGCCGCGGTTCTCTGGTGCCAGCCAGGTACCAGCAGGCGTTCCGCGGATGGCAGGACGACCAAAAGACTGACCGCCAGCAGAAATCGTCTCCGCACCCCGACAGAGCACGACCCGGATGCCCTACCTTTCTCAAAATATTTGGGGAGTCGCATTGATGGGAACCAGCATGGGTTGCATTAGACGTGTATTGCTCTCGACACCGCGTGCGTCGCGCATTGAAAAAATAATTACCGCTCAACAACCAAACTAGGTGGGCAGAAACAAGGTGCGGGTGTGCCCCTCCTGCGAGGCTTGAACTCTAGCGACCTAGGGGTCAGCTTCCGGCTCGACGAATCGACAGGTCCGTGAGCCACAATGATCGACCGGAACTATCCTTGTCGAGGATGTTTATCCAGCTCTGACGAATGCGTCCCTGCCGCTTGCAGTTCCCTTCCCAGTCGAGGCATTTAATCGGCATTGTAAAGCACTCTACAATACCTAACAGGCTCTGGGGCAACTGTTGGGATCTCCGTTCTCACGAGGCTAGTACCGTATACACTTGCTAGATTCCTCACTAACTAGAACCAACCAAGCTGTTCCATGCTGCATGTACAGTTGATCTCACAACGAGCAAAGTTGAATAACTTTGGCTCGCGTGGACTTCGCTCCCTTCACTGTGCCATCTGACGCGGGGAGAGAGCACCCTCTCGGTTGGAGGGGCTGTGCAGCTGCCGGACTGTCGGAATTGTAGATGGCTTGCACTGGGCATGCGTCTCTGAGAAGTGTCATGCGAGCTCAGGAAGTGTTCTTACATTATCCCAGACTTCCGCAAGAGACTCGCCCTTCAATCTCTTGGCATGATATCCTCTCACCAAGTGACCACTCACTGAGCTGGCGACCTGATAGTCCCCTCCACACATGAATTTGGGGAGGGAGTCGGTGGCTCGTTCTCAATCTCGGGCAGGAAAATGACACCGAAACTGAGGTTGGACAAGGAAGCCTCCTGCCGGCCCAAAAGCTCGGCCTACCTTACCCCCTTGATTTCCAGCGGGCTGGCCGACGACACGTCGCATATATACCCACATACCCATTTTCCTTGCGCTCGCTCTTTTGTCCTTCTTCCTCCCTGCCTGACAGAATCACTTGATCTGAATTGAGACTTGAAACTTGCTCGTCACGCCTAGAACCAAACTGAGCAAGCTCGCCAGCTCCCTCTCCCTCTCCTCAATCTCAGCCTTGTGAGAGCCGCCTGCCAGACCCAGCTACCAAGTCTCGCCCACGAAGCCAACAAGCTCAACACAAGCACCCACTCCAATCTTTCTATGCCCACGACGACGGGTCACACAACGGAGGTCGACACGACCGCCCAACCCGACATTCACCGACTGCACAGTCACAGTATCGACGCCATCGCGGCGCAGTCCGTCGACCGCAGCTCATCCCCCTCTGAGTGCGATAGTTCTTCCAGCGACTCGGAGACCAACGACACGCCCCCGACGCTGTCCGAGGTCAATTTCTTGGATAACAGCGGCGGGATCATGGTAGTCGACACGTCCAAATCGTCGAGTATTTGCGAGTCGAAGGCGAAAAAGCGCCGTGATGGCAGCTGCTGCCTTCGACTTGATGTTACAGTCGAGGAAGGAAAGGAACAAATTCTCCGCCTCAAATGTGGCAGTGTTTTCACGTGGATAGTCGATGTCGCCAGTTTTCCGTCCAAGAGAAAGGCCAAAGCCGCCCGCGCGGCTCTCAAAAAGGCATCCAAAGAAATTAACGACTATGGTTTTGGGTTTAAATTTGAGGAACTAACCACGCAACACGGCAAACCTACCTTTGTTCTCAGGTACGACAACGACCCTCCTGAGACAGATATCCTTGCGCAAGCGTTCTTGCCGTCAGACATCAAAACAAATGGCCCGCCTCTAGCTTTGTTGGTGTATCCGCTCTCGTTTGTGTTTCTTCACAAACCATTCATGTGGAACACGTTCCGGCATGAGATCATTCACATGATTGGCGGTAGACACGTGAACTGTCACCAAGGAGAAGATGACACCGAAATCAGGTCTGTCGGTTTCGGCCCGTCGAACTCGAACTCGATAATGGCGGCTAAAGGCAGCCCTCGAGACCTCGTTTTTAGCAAGCAGGATATCAAGGAGATCAGAGAGTACATGGGGTTTCCTGAGGGCCGTCTGATTGAGGGAATCCCCATCCGCGACATCGTCATTTAGGATGGCAATTTGAGTACGTCATTCCATCATCTCCCACATAAAGCTGGCTCGTCAAACTTACAAACACACAGGGCAAAAAATCTGATTCGTATTTTATTTACTAAATATGCTCCCCATGCCCAAAGGCTAACGGGAGCAGGAATATTTTGAAGTGGGAGGGACTCTTCGTTAGGTCGGCAATCAACGGCAACAAGGAGAAACCTCGTCAGGATGGGCTCGATACCGCCGGCGTCCATGTCCATGTTCATGTCACACCGCGGTATGAGACAGCCGCATACCCCACTACCAGCTACCCAAGAAGATAAAGGGGTAACAACAATTGTTGTCCCCATTGGTGGTTTGCATGCATGGCTTTAGCAGGCCGGAAGGATTGGATCGAGACGGGATCGGAGGTCAAAGATTCCACCAAGGACCTGATTTTCTTTTTTTCTTTTTTTCTTTTTTTCTTTTTTTCTTTTTTTCTTTTTTTCTTTTTTTCTTTTTTTCTTTTCTTCTTTTCTTCTTTTCTTCTTTTCTTCTTTTCTTCTTTTCTTCTTTTCTTCTTTTCTTCTTTTCTTCTTCCGTTTCCGATAGCCAGATAACGCGGGGAGGAAAGCTCGCTGGATGACCCAGGTTAGCATTGGTCTCGTCGGGTCGAACTTCATGGGGATTTCTCAACTCTGAGGACTTCAACAGTCCCCAAGACGGCTTAAGTCGCTTTGTGGTAGACTTTGTTGGATAGATTTTGGTTTAATGGTTGGTTTTTTTTTTTTCGTGCCGGTTTCTTTTTGGGAATGGACTGTCAAAAATAGATAAAATAAAAAAACGAGATTCAACATCTCACCCTAAATCTCTTGTTCCACCTGCATGCTTTGGGTTCCGCCTTGTTCGCTCACTCTGTCTGCCCAACAACCTGAAGGAGAAGCCGTCAAGGCAGGGCTTGACTCGACATCTTGATCCGTGGAGGCATGGACTTGTCCACAGCCGACGTAGGGGTACGCAGAGCATCGGAGCAACTCATCCGGACGTCGTCTGGGTTCTTTCCGACATCCTTATTCCGAGTCGCTCTGCCCTTTCTGGCGATGACAGGCATTTTCTTGAGGAGGGGGGGGGGGGTGGAGGGAGGTGGGTCACAATGTGTTCCCTGGGTGTTTTATTGCTCTGATACCGGTGGTTGAGTTTGCGACGGCTCAAATCAAAAGCCTAACCTGGGTTTGAGCCCAACTCCCTAAAGTTGACAACATCGCCGTCAACAGTCGGGTGTACCTCACAACCCGGTTACAGGTGGTCGAGCCAGCATCCTCCGGACTAACAGACACCGCCAGTGCTACACAAAGCATAGTCACAATAAAACTGCCTTCCCGGCTTCGTACCCTCCCAATACTCCATGTAACCCGGGTATCTAGTATCAAAACATCAAGTCTACCTCCTGGTCCTGGGCTCCTTGATGACGAACCCCCTCACACTCCCCCAAACACTATCACCCACCCTCGCGGGAATCTTTCGTCCCCTAAGCCTTTGATCAATCAACCACATGCCCACCACAAACTCCTCCCTGCCCAGCGTCCCGTCCCTCCGTCGATCAACCAATTCCCACACCTCGCCCAGTTCATCCTCGGGCAACCGACTCCTCCCCCAGATATCCCGCACCACAACATTCACCACCAAATCAGCCTCTTCCGTCCCCTCTTCTGCTTTTCCATCGTCATGCTCAATACGGGTGAACCCCCACCCATTGCGGAGGAATAAACCCCTGTTACTCGCCCATACAGCTTCGTATCTCCGTCGCTCGCGTGCACTGACTTCATCTCGCCAGCGCTTGCGGGCTCCCTCGTTGTGCATGTGCTTCTTTGCTCCGCTGAGGGGATGGCGCGGCTTTTTGCGCGTGCGGTGTGTTCTCCGACGAGCGTCTTCGTCGTCAGAGTGGGAGGTGGGCGCGGCGCGGAGGGTTTGAAGCATGCCTGTTTTTTGTTTGGGAGGGGAACGGCTGGTGGAAGGTTCGGTTGTGCGCCCGTGACGACGAGGGGCCGGGATGGGCGGTGGAGTTGGGGAGGAGAGACTCATACGGGAGGAGGCGATATTGCTCGCAAGGATCGCGTTGGTCAGGGAGTTGAGTGCCAGAGCCGAGGAATTGGGCGAGGGATTCTGTCTGGGTGGTGGTTTGGCAGGGGGTGATGCCTTGACGGGAGAGCTGGGACGGGGTGATTGTGTAGATGAAGCAGACACGAACGTGTCGTTCGACGACACAGATGAGTGGGAAGCACGACGGGTCGTCGGTTCCCGATCATCAAGATGCTCGAGATCCGTCTCTGACTTTGTAGTCGGAATCCTCGGCGGCACTTGCGGCGGATCCAGCCTTGGCGTCTTGATAATGCGTCTCGGCTCAGGTGACACCAGATCTGTTGTACGCCTGCCATCGTGCAACGGTAACGGTAATGGCGACGTCGGCGGCGGTGGGGTAACGGGCCGTTTTCCTTCCGGCCCCCCAGGAAGCGACGTTGGTTTCCTCGGAGCAACTGGCGGCTTCGATTTAACCTCCCCGTTCCCATTCCCATCCCCAACTTGTCTCCCCTCCCTCGTCACCCGCGGCCTCGGACTCCTCCCAACCCTTGCCTCATCCCCACCCTTAAACGTCGCCGCCCGCACCCTCACCTCCGGCAGCGTCCCCCGAGAGGCCCTCTCACTCGGACTGACATCCCTCCTCTTAACAGGGTCAACATCCACATCCTCCCCGTCTTCCCGCCCCTCAAACATAGCAACCAACGACCCCGTCCCAATCCCCGCTCCATCCTCAAAACTTGGCCGACTCATCACCCGGCTATGCACCTGCGCAGCCGGCAAGGGCGCAGGACTCGGCCTCGGACTAGGGCTAGGCGAGCCAGACCTACTGGCTGCGAGCGTAGCAGCTATATACGAAGCCGAGGGATTCCCTCCTCCCGCCTGCGATGACGGCGACGGGCTCAAATGCTGCGACAGCCGTCTCAAGACGAGGCCATGATCGAGCGTGGATTGACCTCCTCCTCCTCCTCCTCCTCCTCCTCCATGTGTTGCTGTACTCCCGCCCGTGGTCTGTCTACTAACAGCACCCTGTGCTTGGTTCGCTGCACGAAGCGCGCCGTTATTCGGCGGGGGAGGATTCGGCGACGCAGGGACGGATCGCTCGGTCGTCGAGGTGCCTGTTTTTTGGAATGCGAGAGTTGCGCCCTTTAGGGCGGCTGCGGCTGATGAGAGAGCAGCAGCATTGGAATTATTCGCGCCGCGGGTTTGGGATGGGTTCTGCATGGGCGGGAATTTTTATGCGTTGATTCGACCCCTCGATGGATGGTGAATGGTGGTTTTGGAGTAGTCGTTGATAGTGTTACACATGGACGATTCGACACAATATGCAGTTTAGCATCGCGACAAAACGTATTCGAAAATAAACAAGAGTGGGAGAAGGAAGAAAAAAAAAAAGTGTTATCCGCGAGGACCTGTGAGGACATACGATGCCGTGTCGTTGACCACGCTGACCAAGACCCCTCCCAACAGCTGAGGCCTGCAATCAACATGGCAAGGGGGAGCAACAGGAACGCCAAGCATCGAGCCGCGCTCTTACGTGACGCGAAACCACTTTGACTTTCCCAGGGCCCGGACGTCATCCGCGGGTGACACTGCAACAGTGGGGTCGTCCCTTGCATCAGGTGCGGGCCCACCAATGTGAGATCGTGTTCCACTCGAATCAGTTGTTCAGGTGAAACAAGCAGGCGCACACGACTCAATCAGACGGTCTCAGCGATGATTTCCACCGTGGCCAAGATGCGGTCAGACTTTGTTTAAGATTCAACAGTGCTATCTCACGGAGAGCAGAGGCCGGCTCCAAGCCGATAGATCAAGCAATCCCTAAAACCGCAAAAAACGCCAACCAATGTCCCTGAGATGTCTCCCGCCCAGCCCACCACCCTGCAACACTAAGAAATCGGAAGAAATCTGTAGCGATGCTCTGTTTCCAGTGCCTTGGCCCACTATCCAGACGAACCCCCACCACCACCCACCAACCCAAACCGACCCGTGCGAAAAAAGGGAGAAGAGGATATAGCTGCAGCGCCAAAGCAGCAAGAAACTAAGTAAGTAAAAGGCCAAGGCAAAGAGGTACTTTATAATCCTTTTCCCTCCGCCCGATCAAATACAGGGACCATGGCCTCGCGGCGGTCCCAGAATGAAAATAAAACAAGAAACAAAACGTTCTTTTTCTGCGCCGCAATCCAAACGGTGTCGGAAACCCAAGACCCGCAAACAAAAAGGCGCAGGCTGTCGTAACAAGGCTATTCAGAAACGCAGCGCTCCCGTGCAAACAAGCAAGGCATTACTCGTGACGCAAAAAGCCATGTCGTTGCGACATAAGTCATCCTCATCAACTGACATCAGGGCAGGTTTTTCTTAAAATGCATCCTCGTCCGTCCACTCGCTCCCCGACACGATTCGGTTTCCCTCTCCGTCCACCATGACATGCCCGGCATGATATGATGGGGGAACACCTCGTTGCCTCTTTGCCTGCGCTGTCGGTGGCCTTGCGTACCCCGTTTCCGGGGACATTCGCTTGCCTGCTCGTGCAGCTCGCAATTTGGCGTAGTATGTGTCTGAGGCGTCCATCTCGGGCTCCGAGTTGTCGTCGTACGTTTCCCAGTTCTCCGACCCAGATATCGTGGTTGATGTGTTTGATATCTGTCGGGCTGGTGGTGGCGCTTGCATGTAGTTGGCTTGCGCAAACCGCTCGTTTTGTTGCCTCATCGAGTGGTGGAATTCATGCGACGTTGGCCTGCTGTTTTCCTGGGAGACATACCGGTCATCGTACACGTCCTCTGGCTCAACATGGCGGACAATGCTTGCACTGAGGCCGGTTCCACGGTAGTGATTTGCCGGCGTCTCGAGCTGTGGAGGAGGCAAGAGATCACGCATCTTTGGCGGCGGCGCCCTCAGCACAGGGGCGTTTTGTCGGGGATTGGCATTTGCCTGAGCCCTGGACTCCGGCCGGCCGCGCTCGGGCGAGTTGTTGCCATGCTTGAGGTTTGAGAGCGGCACGCGGGCAGGAATTCGAGAGGGGCTGCCTTTGGTGTTGGGCGCTGGCCTCGACTGGACGGGTTTCACGGTGCTAGTGACAGGGGCAGTAGGTGTCTTGGCCGGCGCCTTCGCTGCTGACCTGAGGTTACCGACACTGTTCGCCCTGTTGAGCGTTGATGGTTTGACCGCCTTGGTCACTGGCGCTGGTGCTGGAGTCTTCGACCTGGGCCCAGGCACTGGCTTCGCCTCATCCATCTCGATCATATCAAGATACCGCTCGCCGTGAACCAAGAATGGCCGGCCGTACTCGTCCTCCCATTTCTCCAGTGTCTTTCGGAGCTCGGCTGCCACTTTCGGAAGCTCCTTTGCAATCCTCTTTCTCATCTTCTCCTCTCGGAGAAGCTTTCCAGGGTCGCGCTTCTCTCCCTTTTGACCGCGCATCATCAGTCTCGAGGCATCTTGGCTCGACGCGGCCAACTCATCCCTATCATGGACCAAGGTTCGGTGTCTGTCCACCAGCGCAAGTGTTGGGGCTCGCTGTTCCCGCAACACCTCGAGCCGCGCGATTTCTCGCTCGTGCGCTTCAAGGAGGGCGTCGCTATAGACATCGGAGAAGGCAGGTGTGAACTCGAGCATCTCGTCTTCCGACAGATACAGGGCATCCCACAACTCTTGCAGCTTGAACCGGGCATCTTCCACAAACACGTGGAGGTTTTGTCGCTTGAGCTCGTTCAGTCGTCCCAATTCGGCTTCGAACTCGTTGATCTGCCTGATGCCGCAGCCGCGGTTGCTGTTCAGGAACGCCTTACGCTCCTTCTCCTCAACTCCCAGTTTCTCCCACAGCCCGTCGACGGCGACCTTCAAGTCCCTCAGGCGTCGCTCGCGGTTCTTCTTCTCGTCGACGAGTTTCTCTTTCTTAATACGGAGGCGGGAAATGTCCTCCTCGTGGAGGCCGAGCTGTTCTGGCGCATCGCGGTAGTACTTGACAATAGAGCCGTCTTGTTGGGCTTGCGGAATGCCGAGCTCGGCCCAGAGCTGGATAATGCTCTCTCCCAATGTCTGCACAGTCGAAACCCTGCGAGTGTACTCCTCGTAGACGCGCGTGAACTCCTCGTCGAGCTTATCGACGTAGGTTGGCGACAGGTCGAACGTCGGAGGTATCGACTGGTTAGCCCCTGTTGGCGGAAGGGGCAGCTCGACGAAGGTGGGTTCGAGGTGGAGTGAATAAGATTCGAGGGCTTGGGCCAATTCTGCATCGGGTCAGCGCTATGCCAGCAAAACGAAGTGTATGCGCGTACTCTTGACTTGCTCGTATCGGTCCCGGTGAAGCCTGCTGATCTGGATGTGCTTTTCCTTGAGGACTTGTAGACACCGGGTGAGGGGGTATGTGATCTGGAGGTCGTCGTCTTCCGACTTGCGACGTGGCTTGGTATCGTCGAGCGACGCCTCCATTTGCCGAATCACTGTGATCATCTTTTGCGCTTCGTCAATCATCTCCTTCTTCTCTGCCGTTACCAGGCGAACCTGGTTGTTCAAGGCATCCGATAGAGCCGCAAAGAGCTGTTGACATTGTCAGCATGCGGTCGAGGATAACAACGATCCAGGGGCAGATATACCTCGGCTTCTCTGTTTTCGCGATCATGGTTAGGGACCCCGATCTCATCGAACAGCCCGTGCAGCTGGCCGATGATGGTGTTGACCTGCTGGGCCAAGTAGCTCGTATCCATCTCGCCGGCGGGGGTGGGAGAACGTGGCGGGGCGGATGGTGCGAACTGGGACAACAATGCTCGTGATTGTTATCGAGAAGGTGGCGTGGGTGCTAGCTATTATGTGATCGAGGTGTTGTCGTTGGCGGGGCCTATCATGGAGCGCGATGACGTGCAGCTGGAACTCTGCAGCTAGAAGCTTGCCTGTTGTTTTGCTCTTAGCACGCTCGCCAACAATGGATGCGACCGCAGCGATGCATTTCAGGAGCAGAAAAATAGAGTAAAAACCGTGGCCGGCCGCAAGTTGTAAAATGTCGCGCGAGCAAAAAAGAGAGGAAGATCGGGTGTTGCTCAAGGCTGGCGTGCACCGAAAACACAGAATGGGAGATGGATCGGGAGTGAGGGGAGCAGGTCTCGGGTGAGCGCGAGCGAGGCCCAGATTATTGGGCGAGGATTCAGGACAGATGCAGCCTCTTCGCGACAACGCTGGTCACCACGGCAACGGGCTTCCTATTTTCGTCTGGGCGGCAGTTCCAAGTTTCAGGGAGCACCCCACCTGCCCTCCTCGTCTGCCCCGCAAAATGATGCGAAACTCAATCCACCTCGATTGGCCTGGCAGGCCGGGCCGCCTTGGCCCGGATCAGCTTCTAGAAGTGATGGGCGGAAGCCGTTGCGAAACGCTCCCGACATCGCATCATCGCATTGCACCGCAATCTCATCCTGCACCGCAGATTTTCTCTGTGCAAAGCGACCTGGCATGATGCCACAACCTCAACACTGTGCATCCGAAAGAATTAGACTGTGTCCCCAAGACTGTCTCGCATCTCAACGACAATACCGCCAGCTCTCCTCGAGTTTTCCCCAGTGCTCGGACCTCACCTGGGAGGATAAACACAATGAGCCGAAGTTATATCATGTACCTCACTTTCTGTTTCTTGGCACTCGATACATTATTAATTGCTCCGTTTGAACCGGGAATGAAGGACTGCTAACAACAGGGCCATTGGTGCTGAACAACCCGGAGCGAGTCTTCCAGTTGGTTACAGACCACCTATCTTACTGGTCTTGGTTGTGAGCATATGGATATTCCTTAGTACACGGGAAGACGCGTGTCATTAACAAGCAGTAGGAGGACTCAGAGCTACTCGAACGGCGAGTGTTATGACGTGGCTTGATACCCTATACACTGACGATACAGTGCCCATGACTTGGAGTCTACGCCACCCTGGGAGTTGTAGAAATAGTCTACTTCAAGCATCAAATCTTGAGATAACAACCTAGTTCTTTCTTCTCGAACCTCATTATGTTGCAAACCAGCTCATAAATCGTGATAATCTTAGAAGGACCGAAGAGTGTCTCCTGGGCGAGGTCAAGGCGCCGCATTGCCGTCAAGGGCTAGGCAGTTGCACGGTGCTAAAATGGTGTTGCAGTCATGCATATATCCGCCTTCCAGTGAGGAGAACCTCACTGGCGGAAAAGCCATCAAGTTAGATAACCAAGGAGAGGAGTGTCTGGGAGAAAGAGACGCCATTTGTTACCCTTGCACACACAGACTTAATTCAACCTTCGAGATGATCAGAAATGACATTTACGCAAGTCAATATCGAGCGGCGTTAGGGAACTATATGTTGCCTCTCACTTGTAGGAAGCCGCGGTCAGCAATGACCATGTCTTAGCGAGGGATGCTACATACGCAGGGAACAAACCAAAGGTAAGAAGTGCACGTGCCAAACCTGGGGTACAGCATGTCGAAAAAAAAAAAAAAAAACAGAGCGTCGGGCCACAGGAAGAAGCCCGCGGTGTCGATACCACTCTAAGAGGTCGAACGTTGGTAGAACCCGGGTGCGAAGTTGCAACCACAACGCATCGAGACCAAAAGACTGGACATCAAGATCGATGAAGCAAACCCGGACTGAGCTTGCAAGACAGGAAACAAACAGGCGATACTCAAGTTCAACCGGATCATCGAGGCAACAGATAAGAGGCACGACCTCACTCCCGCTCTCAAAGCCTGGGTGTCTGGCTGACTTGGCGTTGGTATTCCGGGTTGCTGAGAGTATCACCGGGAGCTAACAACAATATTCTGAAGATCGAGGCAAACAAATTGACCACTCGGCTCTGCGCATGTTGCAGTTCCGGGGCGGACTCAGGGTCGACTCAACATGTCTTCCAGGTTGAGCAGTGAGTCGTCTCCTGCATTCGGAAGTTGAGCTTCACGGCAATGCACACGGGACCTCGAAACCTCAGCTCAGAACCGAGAACTCTCGCAATGAGTGCACCTCCGCAATTTTGTCGAAAGATCTTGTCCCGCCGGAGAGGGTAGATTCCGGGAATCTTCTAGATCCACCAACGCTTGGCTAACCTGATGAACTCCTCCTCACGCTGGTAAATCATTGTGAATCCTCAGCTTCAGACGAACCGTCGACGTCGTACTGGAATTTTCTAGACTGCATTGATGATGCAGCGTCAGATTTTGTCTCTGCTCTTTAAGCCGTACCATCGCCATCGCCAGCCTGGACTGGCTAAATGGGCGATACGCAAAGGATGTAGGACTGCCGGCTGCAACAGCCGCACAGACTGCAGATTGTCTGGGGAAGAAATAAGTAGGAATGGACTCGACTTTGTCTTCTCTTGGCTTCCTTTTCGGGACTGCCGCATCTGTCAGACATCATCGGCCTTCTGCAGCATCTGCCACTGCCACTGTGCATCGTGTTAGATGCCCTGTCCCTGCGCTGGAGTCTGTTCCACCCGATCCGATCTGCCAACGTAAACGCAGATGTTCGGTGGCGCAAAGACATTGCATCGTCCATCCGTCTGTCTTCTTCTGCCTTCTGCGCGAGGTGGATCGTAGAACAGCAATGCTGGCGGTCTGTGTGGTTGCCTTTTGTTCGCCGTGCGGCTTCTCAGGTGGTGCAGTTGGTGATGGTGGTCTTTCGGCAGAAAACGGACTTCAGGGGTTGTCCCTTTGCGCTTCGCATTGATGCTTGGAAAAAGGCACGAGCCAACAGCTGTCCTCCGCACCACACCCACTTCCGCTTCCGCCCGCCCGACCCCTGCTGCCCTTTCCCTCCCGATTGCCGCTTCTGGGCGATTCAAACGCGAGCCGGCCGCTGATTGGCTTCGGTTTTCAGGGGCCCACCGCTACCGCGAGCCGCATCTTGCAGCAGGTTTGAGATTTGGCCCCTCGTACCTTCTTTCGTCGTCCTCTCATGGCTGTCGGGTAGCAAACTCTTTGTCGAGCCATCATCCGCTCTCTCTCTTTACGGCAAACAGACGGCTACTTGTATCCACTTCCCCAGACTTTTAGTTTGCACGGATCTCGTCGTTTGCTGCCACGACCGGCACATTAGACCCCCTGCTGTCTTCGCATGAAAGCCTGGTCCCTGTCCCAGGCCATCCAACAACGCCCAGAGCGATGACAGAGCATTTATGGTCCGTTTGATCACCTATCGCCTCCCAACAGGCCACATTCCATCCTGCCATTGAACCAGCCTTTGAATTGTGTGGTAAGGCGAAGACTCCGCTGGAGATCTGGGTTCTCCGGCCAGATGGATTCGTCGCTCCTTCCTTCTTCTCTCAGTAGGCTCCGCTGTCCGGCAGCGGTGATGGCGACCGCCGACGATAGCGTGTGTGAGCCCCATTTAACCGTCCCGTCTACGTCGAGGCCCTGACCACCACGCGGCTGTCAGTGGAGAAGCGAGGTGTAGATGCGTCCGGTTCCGAAGCTGTGAGCCGTCCCTCAGCTGCGCCTAGCAAGGGCCACACCGGCGTCCCGCACCGGCCCAGTCACCTTGGTCAAGTCTCCAGCGCAGAGCTCAGAGCCGGCTGGGAGCTCACGGCTTGGATATCATGGCCTTTAGGTCTGACTATGACGCTGTTGGTGACCATCGCATAACCCAGGTGGCGAGATGACAGCGGCCTGGCATAGACGGACCCCACGAAGCAAGAGCTCAGTTTTCTGCCTCTGAATCTTGCTTGAACAAGCCTAGGCAGGCTACGGCATCTGCTCACCTCACCTGTTCTCGGCCAGATCTCCTGCAGAATCGACTTGACACATGAAGCTGATTTATCCGGCAACCCTCCGCATGTGAGTCGCTCGTGGGGTCGAGATGAGACGACTCGCGGATCGACATGCACGCATCACTCGGCCCTCGCCTTGGTCCCCTCTGGTGGGAGTGACAAGAGGCAGAGACGGCACGGTGTTGCCCGGGAGCAGAACAAGATGTTTCTTCGTCATCATTGATATCCCGTCTCTCGTGGTGGTGTCTCCATCTCCTATATCTTGATGCATATTCCCACACCTCTTCAGCCATTTACTTCACATCCTTTCCTTGTTGATCGCTCTGCCTCGTGGTGAAGGCTCTCCCGTCACACCAGTCCTCGACGTCTGTAATGAGATAGTGTCTCTACCGTTTAGCGTCACTGACGCCCACATCTGTCGCCATGGCGATGCTTCAGAACTTCGCTCTCTTTGTCAACTTCTTTTTCCCGGCCATCGCCCTTATCGTCGTTGGGATCCGCGCTGCCGGCAGGCTGTCGGTTCGCCAGTTTGGATGGGACGACTCGCTGGTCTGCATAGCCATGCTTATGTCTGTTGCAGAGACAGTCATCAGTTACTTCTGTGGGTCGTCAACAACTGTTCATACCACGGCAGTTGAACTAACATATCGACAGTTATCAAGACCAACTTTGTCGGCATCCCCACCGACCAAATACCTCCTCATGACCCGACAGAAGGCTACGTCTGGGCATACGCTGTCCAGATCCTATACAACCCTATTTTGGCGCTGGTCAAGGCATCCGTGTTGATCTTCCTGGCGCGGTTGTTTGGTCAGAAGGACAACGTGCGGAGGACTCTTCTCTGGCTCAACGTCGCCAACATTTCCCAGATGGTGGCTGTCTTCTTTGCCATTACACTGCAGTGCTTGCCCATTGCCTTCAACTGGGACATGACCATCAAGGGTGGTCGCTGCGTCGACCGCCGGGTTCTTTACATCAGCACCGCGGCCTTCAATATTCTGACTGACTTGGTCATCATCGGCATGCCGCTTTGGATTTTCATGAACCTCAAGATCCCCAGGCGAACCAAAGTTGCGCTGATGTTTATCTTTCTCCTTGGATTTCTGTAAGTCATCTCGCTTGTCATACATCGCTCGAAAAACAATACTGACTGCATCAAGTGTCACCATTACCTCCATTGTCCGTCTTGTCCTTCTTCTCCAGGGACTGTTCGGTCTGGCCATCTTCCCCAACCAGGCCAACAACGTCGGCTTTGTGACTTCAGCCATTGAAACAAATCTCGCTTTGATCACGGCCTCGGCACCTGCACTCCGGCCATTCCTCCGTCGTCGTGAGAACGGCGGCTTGTTCACACGCGCATCGGTATCGCCAACCCGCATCGCCGATGAAGAGAAGGGTGTGAAATCAGTAGGCTGGGATAGCCCACCTTCAGCAAAGTCAAATTTCATGAGCAAGATCTCCCGAAGCGCAAGCCGCGGCGGAGCCCGCGGCGGCAGGCGAGGGAGTACCAGGAGCGTGCGAAGCACCAGGGCCGGGCGCGGTGGCAAAATCAAGCCCATCATCCGCGTCAAGACAGACATGGCCGAGCTCCGAAGCCAGTCGCCCAGGACGAGCGAAGAGGAGACCATGACCAACAACGGTATCATGCGCATCTCCGATATCCAGCGCGAAATCGACGGCATTGCCAAGGAGATTGCCGCCACCGGCGGTGGAGCTTACGTCCCGCGACCGTCAACCGCCGGCACCGGATCCGGGCGGACCGGCACCTACGCAGTGGGCATCTCTCTTACCGGCGATGTCCCGACCCGGCCCTCAACAAGCGGAGAAGGGCGGGACCGCCGGTTCCCGGAACGATACTACAGCGAAAGCATCTACCCCGATCTCGAGTTTGACCAACGCGAGATCCGGGATTACAACAGCGATCGCTTCTCGCGGTACGGCGACAGACGCTTCGGTGTTGTTACGCCCAAGGGGACAACACCCACCACACAAACACCAACATGGAAACAAAACAATACCGGTCGTCCGTTTTGATTTGATACCCGACTTGATGTCTTCTTTTTCTTTCTCGGCACATTTGATATCCCGGCGTAAACAATGATTCGACACATTACATTATATCCCATGGCTCCGGCGTTGGAAACAAAATCTTGAAACTTTTCGGAAGGAGTCCGGGGCTTCTTCTTTTTTTTTTTCTTCTTCTTCTTTTAGGGGCGTGAAAATCCTAACGGCGCAATACTACTACTACCCTTCATACCGAGGCGCTCCTGTTTCTCTTTTGTGTTTGCGTGCTCTGGCTCCGGGTTTGTTGTTTGTCGATGAGAGAGAGACACATGTTGTATACATGTACGATGATATGAGCGGTATGATGTACGGTAGCTTTAACTTAGACGGACCCTGGGCGGCGGAAACGCCGCTAGGCAACTGGGGAGATGTTTAATACAGCGGCGAGTTATCAAATATTCAAGTTTGAACGGTGAACGTTAGAAGCGCCTGACTTGTCAAGAACTGCCGGCTTTATGACCTTGGGCAACATCATCAGCCTGGCTACCAGCCCGAAACGGTGGCTCTCATCGGGTCTCAGATATGGAGAAACGGGACGCAGTATATGCGCGTGTGGCATACGCTGACCTTTGGAGAGAATCTTCTCGACATCCTTCTAGAAGCAACAGAGGGCCAACAAACACGCAATTCGTCTCATAAGCTCTTACCAAGCCCAAGGCATAGGGAATATCAGATGAACGGCCCGTTCTGCCAAACCACGAGGCAATTTAGCCTCTGCCGCAGACTTGGGCGATCTTTTCTGCGTTGTGAACAAACGTCGCCAAGAACGGTTTCTTGGTATGGTGCGAGCATCGTCATGCTGTCTGCAGGGTCCAGCAACACCCCCAGTCAATGAACAACTCGTAGAAAGAAATGAGTCCAGGGGGTTATATAAATGGGCCAGAAAAGAATCCGGCAGAAGGAAAGAGGGAAAGTCGTGAGTAACATCGCTCGGTGGCAAAATTGAGGCTCGATCGGAACATCGCGAAGCCCTCCCCCTTTCCGTCCATGTGGTGCGACTGCTTCCCTGCCCGTCTTGGGCATCATCGAGCGGGGGGTTCATCCCACTCCCTAGATGCCAAGTGTGGAACAACGTTGCGCATCAGAAAATTTTCACTCTAGACGATGGCTCCTTTTTGGTCAAGAGGTCCTGCCTGAGAGGGCAGTTCGGCGGCAGCATATGCGCTCCTTAAAAAAAAAACCACACCATCCTTGCAGCGGTTTTGCGGCGGTCTGGCGAACGCGGACATGCGCCACCCACATGGAAGGTTCGGGAGAATTTTCTCTCGGTGGATCGTGAGAATGTTTGTCGCGTGTTGTGGTCCCCTGTCTCCTGCCGTTTGAAGCGTTGAGACCCGAAGCTGCTCGACGTCAGGCATCAAGGGGCCCCTGGTTGGCCTTGGCCGACGAACGGAGGGAGAAGGAAAGCTTTTCGGTGGGCCGAGGTTGCAAACCGCCCTTTCTAGCGCCGTAGCTGCGCGAACTGAGGGCTTTTCTCGGTTTGGGGGTCGCTGCAGAGCGGGGTTTTGTTTCGCAGGTGATGTTTTTCTCCCTTTTTGAGCGTCGACTTGTTATGAGAATGAGCGGGCAACAGGCAATGTAAACATTGCTACAAAAAAGTGACTGCTCACTCTCTCACCTGACGTGCCGGTGTAGCGTGACACAAACCCAAGAGTTCCTTTTTGGTCAAAGACCCTTGTGGGTGTGCCCCAGATCGACCAAGGGATCTCGGGAATTGCTTATCGATACGGATACCGAGATGTCAAACGCACCCCGCGTCGGCCGCCCACCACCGCAAGGAGGGATGGTGGGGTTGCCTGCGGGACATTTTGCGCCAGTTGACCACTCGTTGCGGCGCCATTTCATACAGACATGTGCAGCCCAAACAGGCGCAAGCAATGTCCGGGCAGCTGAATCCATTTGGTGAAGGGAGGATCGTGGTAAGCGAGCGAGCGAGGACTGAGCAAGGGTGATCCTCTTCTTTGGGGACTCGGTCTCAGGTCCGTTCACGGTCCAATGTGGTTTGCCTTTCGAATGCTCAGAATGATCCCAACATGCTTTTGAGTATGCCGTTCCTTGGTTGACTAGCTCGTGTACTTGTTTGTGTCTTTTCGATACCACTTTTCCGTTACTCGATTCTGCGGGGTGGTGACGATCTTCGCTGCACAAGGATAGCCCCGGAAACAGGCCCTTTCCGGCAGGCAACGGACGGATGCTTCGGGAGACAGGAGCCGGCTGTTCGTACGAAGCACACTCCCGCCGAGATGGTCAAAAAGTTTGCGCCTGCGCCGGGTTAGTTGCGTCCTTTACCTCTCGTTCGACAGTCTTGCGCCTGGTTGACGCCGATCACGGCCCGTGGCAGTAGGGCTCTGGGGCGATAATCGCGCCCTAAACCTAGCCGTGAGCGCTGCGCCAAGTCGTCCCGGTCAGGGTCCAAACGACCACCAGGTTTCCCATCACGGCGAATTGAAGCCTAAGACATTACCGTGGACCATGAAAGTGGTGAAAGTGGGTGTTGCCAATAAAAGATGGCTGGGATACGATTAATAACGATGGTTATTCGGTTCTATGGATCGTGGGATGTGTAACCCGTCATCCCCCGTTCCGGGTGTCAGACAAGATAGGAAGGCCACAGCCTGTCCAGGCCGATCGTCTTGGCCGACGTGGAGGGCCACCCTCTGTCTGACGCCCGAACTGACCGACGTGACTGTAGTTTGTCGAGATGCGGCACACAGTGTGCATCTCAGGGTGATACTGCATCCGCCATTGCTCTGCGATTAGGGCTTTTTTTGGTTGTGTTGTGCAGCGGCACACGGTTCGAGGTCTCGACCGTGGCTGCAGTCTCGGAAGTAAGGGATGCAAAAGGGACGAAGCTTATCAGTGACAGTTGGCCCAGCGTCATCCGCTCTTTCCCCAGAAAGCATACAAACACACCCCTCCCCGCCTGAACCTTGGCGCTTTGTCTCCGCTCAATGTGAAGACGATGGGTAGAGAGTCGGAGGGAAGTTACGAACTGCAAAAGAACCCAAGGCTTCCTGCTTCTGGAGGATGAGAAAGTCACTTTCGATTGGCACATGACATGATATGACCTCCCATCATCAACAACGCATTCATCGGGCAATAAGCAGTCAAGTCTGACGAGCTGAGCCACGCGACCTCGTCGACGATTGTTGGCCAACTGGCCAAGTTGGCCTAACTGGGAATTACTAGTGACACCCCCAAGAGCCCACGATCGCTTGGCTGCGCCCAAACTTGGCGCGTGGGTTGTCTGGGAGTCACCGAACGAAGCACCGCGCAAGCCACTAAGGGCAGAACCCGTGGTGGTCACTGGTGTTACATCCCCCCAGCGCTGCTATCTGGCAGGTCTGAAAGGGACGGCGCGCCCCCCGACAACCCTTATCAGACGCTCCACTGTTGTTTGCTGGTCCGGTTCATATAAGCACTTCTCAGACCCTGCCTCCCTCTTCTGGTATGAAGCCTACCATCTTCCCCATCACGTACTGTCTCTTGATTCAGCGTGTGTCACCGTCGTTGACAGAATCATTCTCGACTTGGCGCCTGGTGTTTTGCCGCGGCCTGCCACAGCTGATAGACGCCTGAGAGGCCACACATCCCTTTTCAGCTTAATTCAGGGTCCCGGCTGTCTGCTCAGGGAGCCGGGGTCACGCTGCATAAAACCCACCCCCCTTCGCGACCAGGTGACGACAACGATCTGCGGAACCCTCAAATCTTCGAGAAGGCGACGCTTTTCCATACCTTCGAAACCTAATAAAACGGCGCCAGCACTTTTCGAGACCTCCACCACCCCGCAGCGCCATCTCCCGAGACCATTCTCCAGGCCCAAGACCTCGATTTACATACGCTCTTTGAGAATATTCCGGCATTGCATTTGCCAGAAGTGGCGGCCCGTGAGGGTGGAACCTTCTCCCGCCGGGGTGTTACGTACTTTTACGTACACGAAACCCCTGCGGCACACGATCACGTCGCTGCAAGAACAGCCCTGCATCCGCTTGGCTGGCAGCCCGAAGCAGCGTGTTGCTGGTCCCCCGTCAGGGCAAAGTGGGCTCGCCGGCAATGAGAGTTGCCCCAACCGATCCGCACTCCCCGGACAGTGGATCGTCGGCCGTTCGTTGTGTCGCATCGTGCAGTTATTAATGCCCAGGGTACGGTTGGACGGTTGTTCAACAACATGATGTCCCCCCGTTCCTTTCTCGTCTCGAGGCAGACCCAACTCTATAACCAACCCAGCCGCGCCTCCTCTGGTCCCTCGACTCCCCGATCGACCCCGAACCCGACCTCTTCCTCTTACACACAACCGCTGGGAATCGCTGCGAAAAAGGATGACAAAGGTGCAGCTGGTGTGCCGAGCAGTATTACGAACGTCAGTGACACCAGCGCCCCCGCCATGCCCACCAAGCGGAAGGAGGCGGCTGCCAAGTCGCCTGCATTGAGCCCGCCCAAAACCACGACGATTATCTCACGGCCCACCACACCATCGACGCCAGTACAGATTCCAACAAGGCCAAAGTCGCGGGATACGGCCCATCCGGCGAACCGGCATCATGGCGAGCGGAGGCGTCATTCATCGCAGCGCCACAGGGATCTTCACAACCCGGACGCTGTTCCGGCGTCTGTGGCTGCGCTGCTCGCCATTACCAGCATCCCACCCCCAAAGCGGAGTCTGCGGAACTCTAGAAGCCCGTTGGGAAAGAGGATGACCGTGGAGTCCATTATCGAACGATCGCAGGAGTCGGAGAAGGAGCTGAGCTTGACATTCAGCAAGGGGCCTTTGGACTTGCTTTTGACGGCGCCGGAGGAGCTCGAGGACGACGACCTATCGGTCTGCGATAGCGCTTTGGGCTCGGTTCTTTCGACACGGACCGTTTCGGTGGAATCGATGCCATCTTTGATGGAATCATATAGCACAGAGGCTCTTTCGTCTCTTTCCCTGGATTCGCCTCGTACTCCTGGGGGGAGGAGGAAGATTCGGCCAATGCGCAGTTCTTTGGAGCCCGTATTTTCACCCCCGGGAGTGGTGGAACCGGATCACCCACTATCGCAGGCGCCAGTCGTGGTGGACGACATAGACTTTCGGGTTTTTGACGAACGAGACGAGGAAGCCCAGGACAAGAAGTCGTCCAAGTTGCAGTTCAAGCCGCTGAAATCAGCTTTCAAATCCAATCTCACGGCTTCATTGCGGGCGCTGCGGCAGGCTGCCAAGTCATTTTCCTCTCTCAACTTGACATCGATCCCTCCCGAAGACTTTTTGACAAGGTCAATTCTTACACTGGATCCTCAGGTTCCATTTACCGATGAACGAAGGCCAGAAATCGGGGAGGAGGAGCCAACGGCTGCCTTGCGACGCTACCTCAACCCAACAACTACGGCACGACTGGAGCAGCCACTGGCCGTGGCACCAAGCCCAACCGCGAGGACATTCACGGCCTCAATCCAGATGCAAACATACAAAGTGCAGCGGGCACGCGGATCAAGCACTGGATCAGGCCGCATTCCCTGCCCCACCATTGGCCCGTCAGCATCATCCCGGACGTCTCAGAGCTCACCGCAGAAAGCGGCCGTTTCCGAATATCCCCTGCCCGGCCCTCGGCAGCGCGAGATGCGTGAGAATTCGGATTTCATTCGTATCGCCGTCATGGAGATGGCTATGAGAAAGCGAGGCAAGCTGGATGATCAACAGCCGGGCAGGGCCCGCTGGGCGTTGCCGCCGCGCAAGGTTAGCAGCAAGCCATACGTCATTGGCGCCGATGGAGTTCCCGCCCGATGGATCGCCATTACCTGCTAAACCTTAAGCGATTTCGACATGGGAGAGATACCAGCAATACAATTCAACCCCCCGATGTTTTCGGGCGGATGCGGCCACTCGGTTCCCAGGAGCGAAATGGCGCACCGGAGGATGTGAGGGCGCTGCAGATGCACACATTGGCCGATCGCCAGGTACAATCAATCCTCCGACAGCACGACAGCAATGCGTGGCGGCGAAGAGGAACTTTTGGTTTTGCCGGCCGGTCGACGGCGCCCGGTTCTGTTGGGATTCTGGATGGCCCAATCTCACCCACCCTCGGCACGTTCGACGCGGGAGAGCGTGGGGTCTCAAGCCCGCTGAATGGCTCCCTCCGAAGCGATCCCATCGACCAGCGAAGGACAATTCATGTATTGGTCTTTTCAGGCACTGTTATTCCCGCATGCATAGCGACGGATTTGGGCATTTTTACGATTTGATTTATTGTTCCCACTTTGTATACACACACGCCCTACATACAGCTACACAACACACCCCCCAGACGCACATGTTCATTTTTTTTCCTGGTCGGTCGGTCTGTTGGTAGAGTCATCGCCCTTCTGCTTGACATGTGGCAGAGCGGAACATGGGGGTCTTTTTTCTCATTGTAGACAACAGACGACACAGTGGCGGGAGGCAACCAATCTTTTCTTTTTGGGATGAGGGACTGGCCGAAGCCATTATCGGCACTGGGGGGAAGAGGCGAAAAGGGGCAAAGGCGCATCATCACTCAACAGCAATGTCTTCATTCGATACCTACACATGGAGGTGACACTGTTTTTGCTATTACAAAGAAGCAAGAGAGCTCGGAGCTCGAAAAAGAAACTGTGTATCTACTACTGCCCTGGACGGACACTGGCGCATGGGCGGTCTTTGCTTTGTCATAATACCCAATACTCTATACGATTGAATGATTATGGAGCAACATCTATTATGTCAGCAGTCACTCCTTGATCGTGCATCAAACTTTTTTTTTTGTTTTTATTTCGTTTTCCTGTTGGCCGACGACTGATGCCGCAACTCCCATGGTCGCCGACTCGGAGCGTCTCGGAATGTCTCGGGGTGGATCCCCGGTTCCGCGAATGGATTTTTGGAGAGTGTCTTCGCGCTCCGGACAAGAACCGAGAGACAAAGCGGGGATGGCGAGAGGCGAAGCGGAATGGACCGAGGCGCCGACCGATTCCCCTCCTCTATACACTAACTACCTTGAGTTTTGCGGATACGGAGGGATGACGTTGTTCGGCGCTGCGGGTAATGTGTGTGTCTGTGTGTGGTGGATCTTTTGGATGCCGAGTTCGGGTTTTGAGTTGTCGTTCAATGGACAGCCATAACTATACCTTTGGTTTTGGTACCTTGGCGGGCAGGCACAGTAGGCTGCAAACCCACGTGGCATGTAAGGATGGTACCGGTAGTGCATTGCACCAACAGGGCTTAATTAGGATGGGAACCAGAGGCTTGGGTTCGGAATGGTGAAAAATCGGGGGCACGCCATCTATTCGTGTTGTTTTACGGTGTGTTGCCGGGTAGGGCTGGTTGGATGACGTGCTTTCCCCGGATTTTGCCCCCGGTCTGCCATGCGTCCTTTGGTGCGTGAGACAAGGTGTGGGTGTGAGAATCCGGGGATTGCTTCATCGGTTCCTTAGGAAAAATTGCTGTGTTGGGGTGTGTACCAGAGGGATGGGTTCACTGGGGTGGTGGCGACATGTGGCATCATTTTGTCGGGAAGAGTCGTGATGTTTCGTGATACCCTCCCTCCCCCACCCTAGAATATATAAAATGGACGGGTTAGCCGCAGAGAATCGTGATGGTTAGGGTAATTGTATAGCCTTTTCTCTGCTATAGCTTTCTGACAAAAATACATTATACAAAGAAACTCTGCATGGCTCTGCGTCGCTGATGCTACGGCCTGCCTTTATTCCTCGTCGTCACCTGCGACCTCCTCCTTTTTCCCTTTTGCGCGGACCCATTCCTGTGCCCTAGCCGCTACCCGTTCCTTGCCCTTCGAATCACCCCTGGACTCCTCCCATGTAGCCCATCGCTTGAACCATGCCTTGGCCTGCTTGGGCTTCAACCCCTTTGCCTTGGTGCCGCGCCCAAACAGATCCCTGATGACGTCAACATCCGGCTTGTCGCCTGCTGTGGAGATCTCCAGGTCGAGGAGCTGGTTCCATAGGTCGAACTTCTTGGGGTAAGTGGCGAGCAGGCTCTCAAACAGTGTGCGACCCTGGTCACGGTCACCGTTGGGCGACCGGAACTCGAGAGCGGCGAATTTGGGCACGAGAGCGAGATAGAGATGCGCCTGTGTGCCGAGAACCTGCGAGGCCCGCTTCAGGAGCTCGCGGGCCTTGTCGACCTTGCCAAGCTTGGTGTGAAGGAAGTGCGCGTAGTTGACCCACACGTCCACCGACTTGGACCCAAACTTCTTCAGGATCTTCTCATCAAAGAGGTCTTCTGCTTTCTGTGGGGTTTGTTAGTGAGATGTAACCGGAAAATGGGGAATAGAACTTACAGAATGCTTGCCAGATTGGATGTAGATGCTGGCCAAGCGTTCATAGACTTCCTGCTCGTCGTTGTAGGTGCAAGCCCTTTTGAAGACGTCGTCAAGAGTCTCGTCTGTGCCGTACGAGACCTCCAAGTTCAGGTAGGCAATCCAGACGTTCAACTTCTCGGCCTCCTCCTTCATGTTGATGGTCTTGATGGCGCGCTCAGCAACCTTTCGCGCCGCATCGAGGTCGCCGACTTGGTACTGGAAGGCAATGTACTGGATCCAGAGCGTCGAGTCGTTGGGCTGACCGAGGAGCAGACGCTCAAAGTCACTGCTTGTTTGGGGACCGTTGATATCGAGCTCGGCTGTCTTGTCGACCTGGATCCGCGGTTCTCGTCGTTGTTTCTTCTTCTTGCCTTCATCATCGCCCGCTGCAACACGCTTTTTGGAGCCAGCGTCGCCATCCAACATGGCGGCGTTCCAGTCGAAACCACCGGCGTCTAGCCCGGTTGCACCCTGCGCTTCCTGCTCGCCCATTTCAACATCACTGTCATCCTCACCATCCTCGCCAGAGTCGTCGGAATCGTTTGCATAGGTATCGGTGCCGGTGATAACAGCTTCCCCGGCGTCACTCATGTCCTCATCTTCATCCTCGTCGCTGTCCGCATCGCTGTCCAGCGGTGCACCCTCATCATCGTCGACGTCCATGTTGTAGTCGTCGTCCTTGAAGTAGGATGGTTTCAACCCGAGAGAGATCTTCTTCTGTTTTGCGTCCACCTGCAAGACGGTGGCCTTGACCTTGTCCTTTTCATTGTAGAGAGACCTCGCGTCGAGTGTCTTGGCTTGTTCTTTGGGTCGGTCCGTCATCTCAGACCTGTGGCACAGACCTGAAACGTTGGCAGAACCGTCAATGTCAATAAAAGCACCGTAGTGCTCAACCTTGCGGACTCGCCCGGTGACAACCTGGCCCACTTTCAAGTCGGCAAACGTTAAGAGAGGCACGAAATCCTTTTCGACCACCGATTGCTTCAAGCTCATCTCGATACGTCCTTCGGCGATGGAGATGATCCTGCCCTTCACAATCTGGTCCACCTGAAAGTGATCTTTCCACTCCTTTAGGAAGGCATCCGAGAGATTTCGGATCTGGACCATGGCGACGACGTCTCCGCCAAGCGCAACGAAGAGACCCTTGTCGGAAACGTTTTTGACAAAGCCCCGGATGATCTCGCCGACTTCCAACTTGGAGTTCTTAGTGATCTCCCTGTCCTTGACGGGAAGCGACGCATTCAGGACGCGAGACGGTCGCGCGGACAGACGGATTTTCTTGTTGCTCCTGTCCACGTCGACAACCGCCACACGGATAAGTTCATGCTTTGCGTGCTTCAGCGTGTTGGCCTCGTCAAAGTCATCTGCGAGGTCTGGCAGGAAGATAGGGCCTGCCACAGAATCGCTGAGATGCACAAGGACTTGGTTGTCGCTCAGCTTGGTGATCCTCCCAACCAGAACCATGCCCGGCTCAACCTTCTGCCAGGTCAACTGGTTCTCCGAGCCGGGAGTCCGGGCTGAGAGGTCAAGTCGCTGCTTTTCCACGTCCACAGCCAGAACCCGCACCTTGAGCGCAGAACCGATGGGGAAGCTCTTGCTCAGATCCATAAGGTCAGCCAAGTCGTCCGAGGCCTCAGATGCGTTGATTCTCCCGCGGACGGCGGGGGAAAGATTGACCCAGAGGTTGTTCTTTTCTACATTGTTTACGAACCCAATGTAGGTGGATCCAACCTTGATTGCGTCTAGAGCAAGGGGTGTGCAGTCCTCGCCTTCTTTAAGATCGCTTAGCTTCGCGGAAAGCTCCAGAACAGAGTGGGAAGAGCGATGGGTAATGGGAAGGAAGCGATGGTTGCGCGCGTCGTGAACACCAAGAACGCGAACGGGGACGACTTGCTTTGGTTGGAAGTCCTTCAGCGGCTTCTTGGGATTCGAAATGTCGTTCCAATTGTCGTATACCTGTGAAATGTCGATGCGTCCCTGGATGTTGTCCGCAAGTCTGACGTTGAGTTGTGTTTCCTTGACGGACGCTACGGTGGCTTGAGTGATTTTCCCAATGGTGAGATCCAGAACAGAGGTGATGGAGCTGTCAATCGCATTTACGGCCTTCTCGACCGGCTTCTCCTCCTTCTTTTCTGGAGCGACGCCGGGAATAGCGACTACAAACCGGCCCAAATCCCTGTCGATGGAGACAACCTTGACTTCCAGAGACTGCATCGTGTGCATGCCAAAGCTGGGCTGGTTCTGAGCCTCAGGAGTGATCAGACTCTTGGGGAGGAGGGCGGACAACATGCCTGCAAACTGCACGAAGGCAGCAGTAGGGGTGATGTTCTTCACAAAACTGTTGACAACAGCGTCAACACGGACGTCCTCAATCGTCTTGAGGAGGTTCCCTTCCTTGCTAGCCTTGACGAGGCTCGGCTTCTGGGATACTGTGATGGAACGGCGGCCTTCATTCTTCTGGAGGACAACCAAGTCCGTAAGGGTCTGCCCGACGTGGATTTTCTTGAGTGCCGACTGCGTCTTGCTGACCGATTTGTCGGTGAGGTGGCCGACGGGGAGGATCGCCTTCAGCGAACCGTCGGCGAGCTCAACAAAGACATCGTTATCCGTCTTTTGCGTCACCTTCGCCGTGACTAAGTCGCCAATCTGCAGCTTTTTGAGCGCTAGTTGCTTCTCTAGCCCGAAAGCCGAGGGGTCTTTGCAGGAAACAAAGAGTTTCTCCGCGTCGGGATCAAAACTGCTGACGTAGATAGTAATGGTCTGCCCAACGCGGAAGTGCTCTTTGGGATCGCGGATATACGCTTCACTCATTTCCGAGATGGGGAGGAAGCCCTTCAGCTCGCCGTAAAACTGGACGATCGCGCCATGCTGGAGCAGTGCAACAATGGTACCGGGTGCTTGGAGCCCAACAGCAAGTTCGTCGTACGACTGGATCGCCGGCGCATCGGAGTTGACCAGAGTCTTCTTCAGTGTCAGGCGGACCTGGCGCTTTGAAGGATCCGTCGACAGTACCCGGGTCTTGACTTTCATGCCTTCCCTAAACTTCTTCTCCGGATTTTGCAGTTGCACGTCCGACAGGTGCATGGTGGGCACCAAGCCAGAAATGCCGTCCGCAATGTTGACAAGTACTCCGCCGAAACCAAACTCGTTGACAACAAGTTTTTCGACCACACCTGAAACCACTGCGCCGATGGGGATGTCCTCAACCCGGAGGAAGGGCTGCTCAATAACACCCTTCTCAAACGAGATGAGGTACGTGCCATCGAAAGAGTTATAGCCTATAACTCTGCCAGGGTGCACAGAGCCAACCTTAAAGGGGCCGCTGTTCTCAAACAGGCCATCTACCTTGCCATCCTTGACTTTGGAAATGTGAACAAAACCTGGGACGCCTGAGATGCCGACATCAACAAAGAGACCAATGCCAGGTTCGACCCTTTCAACGGTGCATTTGTCGATTTTCGTCGAGTGGGGGAGGGTTTCGAGTGGCTCAACCTCCTCGCCATCCTTGTCGGCCACCTTCGGCTTCAGAGCAGCGACGTGGGGCAGCAGAGAGATATACCGTTTGGGCTTGTCCTGCTCAGGGAAACTGCAGATAACCCGGGCTTTTACACGAGACCCAATTTTGTACTTGTCCTGGAGATCAACTCCATCTGGGCCAGCCCCCGAATGAACAAGGTCTGCAGTTACGTCGAGATCACCCATGACTTTTCCAACAAGGCCGTGTTGAGAAATATCTGAGATGAGGGCGTCGACAGCGGTTCCCGGCAGAAAGGTGCCGATTGTTGTAGCCTCTGCAGGGAAGGCCTTGACGCTCCCCAGCTTATCGGCCAGAGTAGACAGCTGTACAACCTTCCCATTTGCGGGCTTCCCGGTAGCCATGCATAGCATCACAGCACCCTGCTGCATGGTATCCTCAGATATGCTCTTGTCGAGCTGCTTCTTTGAAAGGAATCCACGCAGGGTTGAGCCTTCGAGGTTAACATCCATGACGAAACCGTGGTCCTCGACGCTAGCCACAGAGGCCATGAGTGTGGCGTTTGGAACCACATCCTGTGCTGACAAGCCTGAATTGGCATCTTCAGGCCGGAGCGAGAGCTTAATATGCTTCTTTGACTTTCCACCCACAGGCCCGGACTCGTCAATCGTGGATAAGACATATGCGCGCAAGTACTGACCAACTCGGAAAAGCTCGTTGAGGTCGATACCAACATCTTCGCTGTCAGATTCCTCCTCCTGATTTTTGACCCTAGCCTCCATAGCTTCCAGGCGCTGCGTCAGGGTGTTCGAAATCATGGTGATAGGCACATGGCCAACTAAGTTGTTCGGGAGGGCGATAGAGATGTCATAGTTGTTAATTGCGCAAACAGTACCGAGAACCAGTGAGCCTCTGACAAGCCGCTATAGGTTGTTAGAAAAGGTCGGTTGAGGTTTGCAGGCCGCATACCTTGAAATTTAAGCTCTCGATCTTGACGGAATCCTCGCTTTGAGCAGGTTTCACATCTGCCTCTGACTTCCTTTTTTTCTTCTTAGACACCTTATCGACCTTCTTTTTCCCTGCGGCACTGGACTCTTGTTCGAAAAGCACATCTTTCTTGGCTTGAATCTGGATTTGCTTCTGCTCGAGCGGAGAGAGAACACTGGCGCCTCCTCTGGGAAAGAGAGGCTCTTCATCCTTGAGAAGGGAAACTGTCGGGTTGCTTGACGGTTTGGGGGCATCCGACTTTGATTGTTTCCCGTCCTTTCCTTTCTTTGCGCTGGACTTCGTGTCGTCCTTCGTTGAACCGCTGGGCTTCGGTCGCTTCGAGGGTCGCGATTCGGATGCCGGCCGTGCAGTCTTGGAGGCGGAGGACCCCCCGGGCCCTTCCTTACGCTTCAGCGAACTCATGTTGATGATCTGGTGGTATGCGCCGCAACAATTGGAGAGCAATCCGCGGGATTCCTCAGCCAAGTTGCATGTCTCCCAAACTCGCCAAATTTACCAGTGAACTCCCACTTCAAAAAATTTCGGGTGGGTCGGTTTTTACGATAACGATAAGAAAGGCGGTGTCTCCTTCCTGGCAGGGGCCCGGCGGGGTTCTCCTCCACACTGATAGCACCGATAACGCCCTACAAGGGTGGGTTGATCACAGCTCGTACAAAATAATGCGGAAATACAGGATCTCAGGATGCGGATTTCTGGGGAGAAACAGCTATGGAGGATCTTATTAGAGCTTACTTGTCGTTATACAGATGAACTCGACGAATTAGGAAAGAAAGAATCTATGAGACACAATATAGCCTCTTTCTTTTCTTTCATACTGTCATTTTGATGAGTTTATGTCCTCCTCATCCCAAATATCCCTGGACAACACGGGTGAAGGTCCGATGATGTGATTGGATCACAGTTCAACAGCTGACCTGTGAGCTTCCCCCATGCAAGTCCCAACAAGACGCTTTTTAGTGAGGCTCACACTCTGTCGCCTTGACGTACAACCGATACCTCTGCGGTTCCAGTCACTCGACTGCTATGAGAGCACAATCAAGTGATGTCTTGGGCGCTAGATGTTGTTAGGTTGTAACCGAGCCAAGCCGCGGTGTGGGCCATTGCTTTGGGCTTGTGCAGCCGCGGTTCTCGGAACTCTCAGACGCGCAGGCAAATGACGTACAGGCCCAGCAATCAATGAGCTCGAGCCATCTGGAGGTCACTTAGCATTACCCAGTCCCGCCCGCAGCTGCACCGGCACCAGACAACACACCTCAACCTACCACGGCCAGGCAACAACTGAGGCGAACAAAGCCCGCAACTCCCTTAGACTGTGCTGTGTTTTACGGCTTGCGTCCCCTCCTCTCACAACATCATGGGGCCTCGCAAACGTGCAAAGCCCAATCCAGCCGGGGGAAGCAAAGCAACCGACTCAACAATGCCGTCGCAGACATCGGACCCCCCAAATGCATCTTCGTCGCAATCATCGCAGACACCCTCGATTCCCATCAGCGTCGCTAGGCCGTCCAATGCGGATTCGACGCCAGTAGGGACACCACAACATTCTGTCTTGGGGCGATCTCCCGCCGGGGTAGAGGGCAAGGGTGGGAATCAGGTAGCTAATCCCAGCTGCACAGAAATGCTTCCCACGACACGGTAGTCGGTGGACTAACACGTCCCTAGCTTTCTAAGAAAGGCAGTTGGTACGGTTCGTGGCCGAGGAAATCGTCAGCATCCACCCAGGTCGCCCGAGAGACAATACTGGGAGGAACGGTCAAGTCGAAAACGACGGCAGATTTCAGTCGATTCAATACGAAGAAAGATCCCGATAGTATGAGTATCGACCTTGCGCCTGCATCAGCCCCGGTGTTGCCAGGAGTTCACGAGAGTGCTGCCAGCGAAACGCAGGAGCCTGTTCAGGAAGAACCGGCAGCTCCCCCGAAACCCGATGACATCGATACTAAACAAGGCGGTGGTGAGCAAACTGGGAACCAAGGCCCTGAAGCTCCCTCCAATTCTACCGCGGAATCGAGGGCGCCTACGGAAATGCTCCTGAAGCCCGCACCAGCGGCCGGATGGTTAGGAGGGTGGTTCGGAAGGCCAGCCGTTGCGGTCCAAGGCTCAGAAACGGCTGAGATGAAAGCCGATGAGCCTAACAAACCTACCCAGTCGAAGCAAGACGAGGACAAGGCCTTGGAAAGCGTTGTAGAAACGTTGGACAAACCCGCAGAGGCAGAACAACCGCAGCCCATAACGGCCGAGGCTAATAATGACAAGCCGGAAGAGAACAAGGCTGTGGTTAGTTCCTCTTGGTTTGGGTTCTGGTCCAGCAGCACGGTTGCCCCACCTCCAGCCGTCGAGCCAGCACCACAGGCAGAAACTTCTGCCCCGGCCGAGTCGACTTTGGATACAGTTGTGCCCACGGGCGCAAGCCAGCCAGCTGCTGCGTCCGAGGACGTGGTAATGGAAGATGCGCCCCCTGTCGAACCGACCCCTGGTCCGCCCCCGAAGGCAGGCTCGACTTGGGCGTTTTGGTCCCGTGACAGTAGTTCGGGTGCTAGCAAGAAAAACATACAACAGACAGAACCCGGTCAGCTTGCGGTCATTGGAGAAAGCTCAGAATCCCGGCCAAAGAGAGCTAACTCGATGGAATTCAAAGGATCTCCATCCAAAGAACCACCCCTGAAGACTGGGGCCAAGGAAGATCAAGCGAAGGCCGCCGCAACACCGTTGAAAGAGTCTTCGGCCAAAAAGAACAAGCGAGCTCGTCCGTTGTCAATAGTAGATGATGCAACAGATTCCTCACGTCCGAATACACCCAAGCCAGAATCATCTTCAACATCCGAGGCTCCGCCAAAGGCTGGGAGCTCCAAGACCCCAACTTCGGCCAAGGCATCTCCACCGAACCTCTTGTTGCCAGCTTTCAGCGGGACGTATCGGCAAAAGGACAATCCGTCGATATACAAGCAGATTGCGCAGCTGCTTCTGAGGACACGACAAACGCCGACCAAACATGTCTATCTAGTTAAAGAGCCTCCGAAGATAAAGAAGGCGATTGCAATTGGGGTCCATGGTCTTTACCCCGCCAACTATCTGCGACCAATGATAGGTCAACCTACCGGGACGTCTATCAAATTCGCCAACCATTGCGCTGAAGGCATTAGGAGATGGGCTGACGCCAATGGATGCGAGGATTGCGAGATTGAAAAAGTTGCGCTTGAAGGAGAAGGAAAAATTGGGGATCGGGTCGAGAATCTGTGGAGGTTGTTGCTCAACTGGATTGACCAGATTCGCAGAGCCGATTTGGTCATGGTGAGCTGCCATTCACAAGGCGTACCAGTCAGCATCATGCTCTTGGCGAAGCTCATCGAGCTTGGGATCATCACCACTGCAAGAGTTGGCGTGTGTGCGATGGGTAAGTTGATCAATGCTCGTTGCTGGTCTGCCGGTGCTGACGTGCATATTTAGCTGGTGTGTCGCTTGGCCCCTTTCCAGACTACAGGTCAAGTATGGGAAGACTCATGGGGACGGCCGCGGAGCTCTGGGAGCTCGCGGATCCAGAGAGCGAGGTATCCAAGCGGCTAGAATCTTCACTCAAGGTTGTCCTGGGCTATGGCACCCGGCTCACGTACATCGGAAGCATGGACGATCAACTGGTCCCGTTGGAGTCGGCTATTTACGCCCCAGCCCACCACCCATACATCTACCGTGCAGTCTTCATTGACAGCCGGATACACGCCCCCGACTTGTAGGTTGAGTCTTCTAGCCTCAGCGAAACCCCTACTGAATTGTTCACAGCATCGCCCACCTGGTTGGTTTCGCCCTCAAACTCCGTAACTTGGGCGTCTCAGACCACGGTCTCATTCGCGAGCTTTCCACACCACTGGCGGGCAGTCTTTACTCGGGGGAAGGCCATTCCCGCCTTTATGACGACGAGCAGGTTTATGAGTACGTCAAACCCCTCTTGGTGCTCACCTCTTACTAACCTTGGTAGTCTGGCAATAACCCATGCTCTTGAAACAACAGATGTCGGCCAGGTTGACTGTGAGGTGCACAAGCACCAAGGCCTTTCGAACCCAAATCCTTACCACCTGCCCTGGATTATGCGTGGGCTGTTGGAGGAAGACTTTGTGCGCACAGAGCTGAACTCTGAGACGGCCGAGCTCTTGAGGCAATTTGATGATTGGAAACCGGTAACAAAGGCCCTCAAAGACGTCAAGTATAGACTCGAGGCGGTACGGTCGAAACTCTAGATGGCGACGAATGTGTGGTGATAGATGCTGGGATCTGCGGCTCGTGTTGTTTTGAAAGGGCGTTTGGTATTCAAGGTTTGGTTTGGAAGGGATTGGTAGCGGTTACTTTGGGTGAATGGGTAGCGGGTGGGTGGATATACGGCTAGGTGCATTGGGGGATTCAACATTTTAGGCTCGAGACAACATACAGAGAACATTAGTAAGGCAGACAGACAGACAGACCTAGCGATATACCCGGGGGGCAGGCGAATTCTTGTATATAACTTGGACGATGAACGACTTCATGGCTTCGTGTAATTTCGTTTACTTGGTGAATATGTTTCGCCCTTCACAGAGCCGATTTTTTACTCATTCATGGCTCCATTTACATATAGTACACAGTCTTACAGATACTCTATCCCTTCCTCGTCACCTCCTACCCAGCTTCCACTGATATATGATATCCTGTATCTGTTCCCATCCCAGGACTGTCTGTTGCCTCACACCCTCAGCTGTTGCCTCCTGCAGCACGACAGTCGGCGCACCGCTCCCATTGCCTCTGTTGTTCACCATCCCGGTAACCACCTTCTCCGCTACACGCCTCAGATCATGCTTGGTCAACTCGTTGATCCTCTTGGTCATTTCAAACACGGGGATCTTGCGCCCGTGCACCTGCACCTGTCGTCCCAAATCTTCCAGCTCGACCATGCGACTCTCGAGGTTCATCAGTAAGCTGCTGCGAAGCTGGTTCTTGGCGCGAGCAACCTCAATATCGTTAAGCGCGCTGAATCCGCTGGTGTGGGTGAGGGACTGGAGCTCGCGGCACATGACTTGCAGCATGTTGGCAGCGTGGCCGGGAATGCACGAGGCGGCGATGCCGAAGAGACCCGAGTCTGTGTAAGAGTGATTGAAGGCCACGCACGAGTCGACCCAGCCGTGCTGGTTGAGCACGTTGGTGTAGAGACGCGAATACATGCCCTTGCCGGGACCACCGGCCGAGAAGGATCCGCCACCGCCGAGAAGGGTTTGGAGAGTGGCGAGGGCGTAGATATCCTCGGAGGAAATCGGAAGGCCCTCGAAGGCGAGCTGGATGTGTGTGAAGGCGCGGAGGTTAGGGTTCAGGGGAACTGGTTGGGGAGGGAGAGAGAGGAATCCGCCGGTGTAGTGGGCTGGTCGGGTAAGATCTTCGGAAGTGATTGGGATTAGAGGTGTTTCAGTTATTGTGGCGTTGTTGGGAGCGGAGGTGGAGAGATTCCTGAAGAAGGGCATCTTGGAAAGGAGCCCTGAGGATTGTGTGGATGTGGAGGATGATGACGAGGATGAAGCTTCGCTTGACTCTGAAGCCAACGAATCGATAGAGGTTTCTGAACCCGTCCTTGAGAGTGCGGGTGCCCCAATAGGCTTCATGTCGCCAAAGTACTTCTCGGCGAGCCGGACAGCCTCTTGATGCGGGACGCCGGCGAATGCGACGACGGTACGTTCCGGTCGGTAGAACGCTTCCCGGTACTTTTGGATGACGTTGCGGTTTATCTGCGTCAACCTTTCCTCTGGGCAAAGTAGAGGATTCCCCAGCGTGTTGTCTTTGAAGGCAGCCATATGCACCAGTTCCGGCAGAATCAGCTCAGGCTTGGACCAGATCTCGCCAACTTCGTACGCCGCAGTTTCTAGTTGTTGTTCGACCTCCTCCTCGGTGATATTTGGGTCACGGATCGTTTCCGCCAGCAAGCCAACTGCGGTCGGTATAGCCGAGTTAAATGTCGCAGCCTGGTACATCATCGACTCTCGCGACGAGGCGCATTGAATGTTTCCGCCCAGACTCTCAACAGTCTCTAGCATCTCATCGGCGGTCCGGTTCGGCGTCGATTTGAACGCTAGCCTGTCCATGATATGGCTCACGCCTCGGAGCGACTCGTTCTCGTAACGCGACCCAGCATCGATATACACGCCGACCCCGGAGAAGGCGTCGGGGAGATCCTCCGAAGCCACACGGACGCCATTGGGAAGAGTGGTGAGTGTGTCGCGCTGCGTTGGGTCCTATTACGACGAATTAATACCATGAACTTCAAAGTCCTCTCGAGTCCTAGACAACGCACCTTTGCCTTGGGTGGTTGTGACACAACGGTGGCAAAGGCCCTGAATGCCTGCGAAGGTCTTCCTCGACAGCTTCTGGGCGGCGCACAGATTGAGCGAGCCTCGCCCAGCAGGCGCGCCGGCCGGCACAATCTGAGCATAGCTACGGCTGGTACACGGGCAGGTCAGGTAGCCTGCTCCGTATGCGTCGTCGGCGTCAAAGGAGCTAATACGGTTTCCGGTTCCGCAAACTGTGCCGCGACTCGAAATTCTCGAAACGATGCAAGCGGACAGGCAGGCGGTCGCTGGTTATCGATAAGCCGGCGGCGGCGCCACGTTCTCTACAACAGATTCGGTCAATACATTAGGTCACCAGCTTCAGATGTTTACAATATATTTTGAATGACTCCAAAAAATTACATTAACATTTCAAAATCCACGTTAAGCGTGTTTTATAGTTTCTCTAGAGTTTGATAGGCAGAAACCCATGTATTTCTCTTCCTACGTCCCAATGTCTTTGACTGATAGCCTCTTTTATGTGCAAGGCTTATTAGATAATCGCCCCCTTGACCTGTGCACAACGAATCGGGGCTGGATGCGGCCGCGGCCGCCCCAAAACGACAGGACGCTGGGATGCCCTGCGCAGTGCGTCCTAACGATGCCTGAGCGCCCCCTGTAAACTGTTGTGCAAGTGAATCGCTGGAACCTAAGGAGAGGAGGGGTTTCTCTTGCGTTCACTAACGACGCATCTACCTATCAACTCCCAGGCACTGTGCTGCCAGGCGTGCCTTCTGCCCGCGTTCGTTCGACCACAAAATTCGATTCGACTCGTCGAAGCCTCCGCCTTTTGCCTCGCACTCCTCCCCTCCCCTCCACAGCGTTCCCAGACTCATGTTCACCCACCCGACAGTGCCCTCGTCGCCGGGCCTTGCATCTCCTATAGCGACCACGCTTGAACCCGTGTCTACCTCGCCAGCATCACCGACTTCGAGGACGAGTCGGCTGCGCGGGTTGAGTTACCTCCGCAATTACACACAGACCCATCTAGGCTTGTCTCGGGACCAAAACCAGAGCAGCTCTGGCCACGGGAACACGCCCACCTCTAATCCGAACTCCAACGGGCACGCCGCGCCGCAGAACTCAACCTCGCTATCCACCTCGTCGGCCACGAGACCACCGCTCACCGTCTCAAGCCCAGCCCAGCCACAACAGCCCGAGCCTGAAACAGCGAGCACGCCCACTGCCTCTGCCTCTACCTCGCGCAATCGGTTCTCGCTCGTCCCAGCCTTGACGCATCCGCTGGGCTCGCTACCCCCGCCATTTGGGAATCGAAACCACGACAACACAGCACCTCCCACGACTGCGACGTCCAATACGATTGCCATCGGGAGACGCTCCACCGAGTCAGCCGTTGTGCCCCCGACCATCACAACGACCACCCCTGGTGGGGCGGACGATAGGCTTGTTACCTCTCCCACCGAAACCACAACACCGACCATGACCCGAACGCGGTCCGCAACCACGGGCGGCCGGGAGGGCGGCAGCCACTCGGAGTCTCTGCCCTCGATCAGGTTCAGCACATTCTACGATCCCCGTGCTACGAGGCCGTCGCTCACCTTTCCCCCAATTTCGCGAACGCTACCCACTGGGACCGAGGTCATACGAGTTGGCCGTTACTCGGAGCGAGACACGCAGCCAAAAATCCCGCCAAATGCTCCGTCCGCCGCGCCGGTTGGGTTTAAGAGCAAAGTCGTCAGCAGGCGGCACTGTGAATTCTGGTGTGAGGATGGCAAGTGGTACATCAAAGATGTCAAGAGCAGCTCTGGCACCTTTCTCAACCACATCCGGCTGAGCCCGCCCGGTACCGAGTCCAAGCCGTATGCGGTAAACGACGGTGACATTGTGCAACTGGGCATCGATTTCAAGGGTGGTGAGGAAATGATTTTTCGCTGCGTCAAAATGAGATTGGAGCTCAACCGCAACTGGCAGAGCAAGCTGAATACCTTCAAGTACGCACCCAAGCCTTGTGTTTTGTACAGTACTGACATTTTGCCCAGCATGACAACGCATAAAAGGTTAAGAAACATGACGGCCAGTTCTGCAAATAGCGCTTCGCAGTCGTACTCCCAGGACTGCTCTATATGCCTAAATAGTATTGCTGTATGTCTCACTCTGCCCTACTGACTCTCTCTCTCTCTCTGTTCTTGACTAACGCCCCTGACAGCCCTGCCAATGTCTCTTTGTGGCGCCGTGTTCGCACACATGGCACTACAAGTGCATCAAGTCCCTCTTGGCATCGCCCTCTTACCCCATCTTCATCTGTCCAAACTGCCGCGCGGCAGCCGACCTGGAAGCGGAAGTTGAGGACCCCGAGGAGTGGGAGCAACTCGACTCAGACGAGGGCGAGGCCACCGAGCGGGCCCAGCAGGGTGCCCTTCTCCATGCACGCGACAGCTCCGAGAACCAGGCTGCTGTCCCGCGCCGATCCAGGGAGTCGGTGCGCAGTACCCGCCAAGCCCAGCTCGCTCCCCAGCCGCGGGATGTTGAGGCTACCGACGGCCCCTTTGGCGATATCACTCTCCTCGAGTCGCCAAGTACGACACGCGGTGCTCTCTTGCACAGCGACGGTCTCTCACAAATCAATAGCCGACCCTCGCCATACTCAACATCGACACCGGTTCCCATCCCTTCAAGCGCGTCTTCCCAACGTGCCGTGTCGGTTGGTGGGGGTGTCAATATCTCGGCCGGCGGAGATGGCCGTCGTGACGCCAGAACTCCGTCACCCACAGGGGGGCCGGTGATACCTAATCAGCACGAAGGCCCCATTACGCCCCGGAATGACGCCGGTCCGTGGGTGTTTGACGGTAGTGGGGTGCGCATACGCGTCGACGGCACGCCGGCGGGGACCTCGGACGCAGGCGGCGGGTCACGCATTACCAACATTGGGGCTGCGGTCTCGGATGACGTCGACGTTACGATGACAACATAGGAGATGCGTCGGTTCGCCTTTGGCGGTTGCCTGGTTGGGTAATCAGTGAGCAGTAGTAGGTCAAAGCGTGTCGGGGATTTCTCCTTGGCCTCCGCTTTGCAGTCATGGGTGTTTGCCTGGTGCGGTTTTGGTCGGTTCTATTACAACTCATTGCGTCGGGTGTAAGGGGGCATGGTGGAGAAGACTGGCATCAAGAAATCGGAGTTTGTGTTTCCTTTTTGCCTTTTCCCCAAGGGTCGCTCATTAATCGCGGGAATTTGTAGGGCAGGTCAAGAGGGGAGGAGCATTTGAGAACCAACGTACATCGTTTTTATTCATCTGATTTGAGTCGGAGTCATGTATTCCCCAAGCGTGAACATGGTGATTTGGGAGGGCAATGTCTTGATTTTTTTTTTTTTCCTTCTTCGTTTTGCAGTGCCCCACACATGCATAGCGCATCCAACACGCATAATTCTTGTTATACTATAACGGCCAGAACGGGTGAGGGAGGGTGGTTATCGGGTACCGTAGCCACAGACAATATCGCCAACGTCGCGTATTTCATAATGCTAGGGGCATATAATATCCGGTTTTATTATATGTGGGTAAAAAAAAATAAGGCCATTGTCTTGAATCACAGCTAAAGCAAAGCGACGGTGGGGATATCTCGTGCGTAGCGCAGGAAAATGCTCGATACATGAGCCGCTCAACGTTTGAAGACTGTGAGTCCAAGCCGCTCAATCTCCCTTCCTTCGGTGCTGTTACGGCCGGCTGCCTCGAGCAGTCTTGCCCAGGCCTCGGCGTCTTTGGTCTTGACGGCCTCTTCTGCCGCCTTGACTCGCAGGCCGCATTTTTCGTACATTGTTATCGCCTGGCCTGGTTCGAGGCCGGTGCACTTGGGGATGAAGACTGCGGCGAGACGGGGATTGCCCGCCTGGAGAGTCTGGTTGAAGAAGGGCTAGTGATGCGGTCAATCAGTGGTATCCAGCGGAAGAATGGGACTTCGTCATACCTCCCAACCGATTGGTGGTGCCTTTCGTTGTCGGGATATCTCCTCAATCTCGTTCCAGTCGCGCTTAGCGACAAGGGCTTGAAGTCTGCCACAGTAATGTTGGTGAGATGCAATGATACGAACAGAGGGAACAAACGTACCGAATCCACCAGGCAACTCGATCTGGCACTTTAAACTCGCTCTGGATCTTCTTCGCCCGTCCGTGATAGCCCAGTTTCATGAGCTTGAACATAGTCTGGTTGACCGACAACCCCGTGAACTGATCATTCAGGCTGGTCTCGAGCGTATGCTGCGTATGCAACAACGATGTTGCCTCCTTCAAGGCCCCAAGTTCAAATGCATTCTCCTTGGCGTTGTCGGCTAGCAATTTGGCTGCCAACGCCAACTTATCCCCGGCTGTTCGACTCTCCGGCTGCTGAAGGGCCTCGCGCACAAAGACGGCGGCGCCGTCAAGACGTCGGTCATCCTGGTAGTACAGGTCCTTGAGCATGGCGGTGTCCTCCCTCCCGCTGCCATCGCTATCGCGGGCCGAGGATTCAACCAGTGCGGTAGCTGTTGGACGGCTGCTAATGACGCGGAAAAAAGAGGCTAGAGGGAGCTTCCGTTTCAGCTGGTGCAGCACAAAGTAGACGAGATCCGTATCGCCGCTCTCGATAGCCTTGTCCAACGCCAGCTCGTCCTCCTCCATGCTGAGGAGGAGCGGGACCTGCCGGCCGGCCCGTGGCTCGTGATTCAGGAGCTCTGTGGCCAGGCGGCCCCGTCCCTCGTCGTACGCGGCGCGCGCGATGGCCTCAAATGAGATCCCAGGCTTGCCAGCGAGTTTTTCCACAACCTTACGGCAAATGGCATCATCATCTTCGGAGCCGACCTTGACCTTGGTTGACGCCCAGTGGACGTAGATCTTGTCCGTAGGGAGGCGGAGGTACCCGGCGATACGGAGTGCCAGGAGGTACTCGTGTCGGTTGAGTAGACGTGCGATAAGGCCCGAAGGGGAGAGTCGCTGGTATTGTTCGTAGGAAAGGGGCAGGCCAATTTCGAAGAAGCGGACGGCGTTGAGCACACGCAACGTCTCACACATGTCAACAAAGTCGTCGCTGTTGTAGATGTCAAGCACAGACTTTCCAAAGGAGGCCGCTTTGAGGAGCTGCTTTTGCCAATGGACATTGAACTCCTGACCGGCGGCGTTAACGCACGTATCTACGGCCTCGACAAGGTGCGGCCGAATGAGTTGGATGTTGTCATCGGCTTTGGGAGATTGCATCTCCAGCTGCTCGACGGCATCGAGCAAGATGGATGCCGGCGACTCGGCACCAAGTCGAAACACATCTTCAATCACATCGGGTACTTTCTGGAGGAAGTCACAGGTGTCGTTGGCGATGACCCTGACACCATCATAATCTTATTTCAGCCGTCAGCGAGGGCGTAATGGGCTCCAATCGTGGCCATGAACTTACCTGGAACCAGGTGAACGCGGCCATTGTCGTAGTAGAACCTGGCCACGGACCCACCGGGACCGACAAGATGGACCTCGTCCTCCCACGCAATCACGACGGCGTCGTTGCCACACCACTCAAAGTACTTCGGCGGGATCCTGGACTTGGAATCGTACTCGCTCAGCCGATTTCGGAAGTCACTGTCGATAACGTGGGCGCTGCCTGTTTTGGTATACAGGGCCGCAAATTTGCCATTGGGTGATACAGCAATATGCGTGAACGGGCCGATGTCGAGGAAGCGGTCCTCGCACTCGGTGGCATCAGACACATATACCGTGTTTCCAATGCTCATTAGAACCTCAACTGAGCGGGAAAGCGTGTAAGCGGGTGGGATGATGTTCCAAGAGTGAACCTCGCCCTCTTCCGGTGGAGGGGCAAGCAGCTTGGGCCGTGGCTCATCGTATGACGAAACTGAAATAAGTGTATTGTCTGACAGTAGAGCCACCATGCCATGATCGTAGAATCTTGGAGTCGTGGTTAGCAAGGTGAACCGAGTTTCTCACCAGGACTCGGAGCGCATACTTGCAAGACTTGACGCCGTGGTCTTCAGCGCCGTTCCCAAGGCTGAACTGGGTGAAATCGCCCTGGAGGTCATAATAGCATCTCACCGTACCCTCAGCCGTGACCACCAACAGCTTTTCATCTTCGGACCAGCCAAGCCCTTTTATGGAACCCTTGTCCCAGTTGATCCTGCGGATGAGTTTCCCCGCGCAGCTGTAGACGTCGATGCTAGGCTTGGACGCCTTGGTTGGCTGGAAGGCCACCAGCTTGTCCTCATTTCGATACAGGGCTAAAGCGAGTTAGGCAAAACAAAAATCGAGTCGTGAGACGGTGCATACCGATGGCTCCCCCGTAGGGTGCGCCGGCGACAATAAAGTTATCGAGGTCCAGATCCAAGTCAAACACCTCGGTATAGAGTTGGATCTTGCGGTAAAACCGCTCCCCGACCTGTTCCCATCCTGCAGTGGGATGAACGATCTCCATCATTTGTCATCTCCCCATAGCTGGTTATGGTGACAAGTGTATGTTTGTGATGAGCTACAATTCGCAACTTCACCTTGGCTGGAGCTTTGATGACTGATGAGGTGAAGCTCCTAGCACTGCGCGTCCAGTGACGCACTTGGCAACCATGAGCATCCAGCAAGCAACGGTTCGCTGGCGGTAGCCAGTCTTGCCAGTCCAAACGCTAATTCACACGGTGCGGGCAGCTTGGCAGCCTGGAGGGGCAGGGGCAGCCCCTGTCGAAGCTTATCGACTATCGCGGGGCATTCGTCCGACCACAACCACCCAAATAATGCGCCTGACGAGTTCGGTTCCCGTTTGCAACAACAACAACAAACCACCATTCTTTGCTCGGCTGGCAATTTTACGTCCTTTGTTGAGTGCGCCGGCGGCCTAGAGGTGTTTTGCCTCTTACTTTTACCAAAGACCACATTTCTCGGCGATCGCACGACATAATGCCCGGCTGGCGCGAGGAGTACCTCGCCAATATCCAAGAGGCAGAGCTCCGCAATCCGGTCAACCGTGAGCTAGTTGAAGCCTGTTTGTAACCCCTTAGGCCCCCTTTACCAAAGACGCCGGCGACATTGTTCATGGCAGCAATCTGACAGTATTCTCATCGTACAGACTCTCAGCTGGTCGACAAGGTGTCAGCTCTTGAAGCTCAAAACGCTGCTCTTCGAGCGCAGTCTACCTCGGCTCCTACAGCGTCGGGCAAGAGCGCAAACAGGGAACAAGCTCCAAGGGAATCGAAAACAGAGTCTGTCGACCCAAATTCCGATGATGACACAACCATGGCCCGGTTACGTCTCGAGTTGACTGAAGCCCTACGAGCGCGCGGGAAATTTCAAAACCGCCTCCAAAGCGTCGAAGATGAGCTGGCAAAACTGAAGACCAAAACAGCAGCTGAGTCCAAGGCGTTGAAGGACTTGACAGCGGAACGGCGCGTCCTGGCCATCAAACTTCGTGATCGGGAAGAAGAGTTACGAGCCAAAAACAAGCTCGTTGCCGATGTCCAAGATGAGCTCGCGGTCTTAAACATGCAACTTGACATCACAGAGAAGAAACGCGCCGAGCAAAAGGCAGAGAACGAGCAATTGGTCCAACGCTACATGTTGCGGATTGGGCAAGAGGCCGATGCCATGAACTCGGCAAACGAGCCCCATTTCTCGAAGAGAAGGGGGGAATAAGTAGGGCAGGAAGTCCGGGATTCCGTATACACCAACGCGCTCGCCAACCATTGGATGTTTGGCTATGAAAGTGCAATTAGGTATGTACTATAACACGCTCAAGCCGCCGGGTGATCAGTCAACACTACCGCTACCTATCTAAGTGGTTGAGATACAATGCTCCGCTCAACGAGATATCCATCTCCGCAAACCAACACTCCTCAGATGGGAAACCAATCTGAAGCCCGTCCAAACCCAATAAAAACACAGCGCTAACTGTCACCCTCAGCATGCCCCTTCCTCGTCGATATACAGTACGTTCCGGACGCGCTTGTCCAGCTAACGTACTCTTCGGGGTATGTTAGGTGTTCGACGTCCAAAATAGACGTTGCCACGTCATTCTCGGCAATTTTGTTGTCGTGCACAAACGTCTTGAGCGACACAATCTTGCAACCTGGCTTCAGGTCCAAAAACATGTTGACAAGATTGTCATTGAGTTGCGAGGTGAAGGCTTGGTTGTTTACCAAGACAACATCAGCCCGCTTGAGCGCCGCCAGAATCCTTTCGTTCTTCCGGAAGTCACCCCGCTCGAGGTGGACTCGGCCTGGCGCAAGGCCCCAGAGCCTACAGCGAGCTGCAAACTCCTTGTGTTGTTTGTCGGCGAGGTTGCACGCATTTTCCATCATCTCGCAACCCCAACTCTCGCAGCCGATCTCGAGAGCTGCTTGGATGACAACATTCCCAACGCCTGAACCGAGATCGACAAACACCTTGCCTGACGTAGCTTTGGTCTGCTCAAGGATGTCGGAGATAAAGGGGTGGAGCAATTCCCCGTACACATTGTCGGTGCCGTTCTCGTACTTGGAGAGCAGCTCCACATTCGGTGCAACCGTTCGGTCGTATACCTGATCCAGGATGAACGACACAAGCTCGCGGGAGATACCATGCATGCCGTCGAGGTTCTTTGCGATGGCGCCTTTCCGCTGAAGGGCTACGAGGAGCTCGTTGTACTCCTTCAAGGCAGCCTTGAAACCCACGCCGTCGTAGGTATTCCTGCTCTTCTCTAGCCTACGGTATATCCCGGTGTTTGGGTCAAGGAAAGCCTTTGCCTGCTCGTCCGTCAAGTATGTTGAACCCACGAAATTAACGACCTTCATTATATCCTTGACGGCATCGATCTTGTCCTTGCCCCATACGAGCTCGTATCTGTTGGCCGCCCTGTCAGCATCCCTCTTCGAACCTGCCCGTTGGAAACACTTACTTCTCGGGATACCTCGCCCCAGGATACTGGCACCTTACTGCGACATCATCCTTCTTCAGTTTCAGCACTGGTTGACATTTCTCCGCTAGCGATGCCACCTCCACCGCATGGATGATAGGTAACCTCACGACATCGGCGTCAGCAGCGCCCGTCCACAGTTTCTTGTGTTTCAAGACACGGTTCAAGTCTGTGACAACATGCGCGTGCTTGCGGCGCTTGCGCACATCCAACGCCTCCCAGTCGTCATCGGAGCCGGAGTCGTCGCTATCGCCGAAGCTTGGTGAGGCAGCTGTTGCGGAACGGGATCTACTTGGCTCTGCGCGTCTTTTTCGGCTTTGTGGCTCTGCTGAGAATGTCGCAGGATTGGGTGATGCGCGCGGTTTGGGTGATGCGCGGGGGGTCGCGGACAGGGAGGCAGCGCTCTTCGACTTCGACTTTGCGCCGGTGGGGGCGGGGCTTGGGGAGGGCTTTGGTTTCGATTCGACCGCTTGTCGAACCGTTTTAACCTCTGTTTTCACCTTGAACTTCGATTTTTGGTTGAATATGGACATGGTTGCGGTTGAGGGCCAGGTCGCAAAAGTCCGAGCCTTTTCGAGGTGGAGAGGTGGGGGTGGGTCGCGATGCGATCAAAACGCGTCGCGCCAGGCACCGGTTAGATCGACGAAGTGAGGAGATAGCAGCTATTAGATATGTTATTCCAGCAGCCGAAAGGAGCCCCGATATTGAAGGAATGAGAGGCGCCGATATCTAGAAATTGCAGTGTTGTAGGTGTGGCGTGGTGAAGACGAGGCTCAGCTCAATCCGCCGAGTCTGGTGGTGAGTGGATGGAAATGCGGGCAGCCAGGGGTCCGTGCCGAGATCCACTTCTTCTTCGAGTCGATTTGGCAGCTGCATTCAGCCCTACAAAATAAGACAGGAAGGATGAAATGCTAGTTTTCTTACTCCATCTTGCCATCATTCCAGCCTCTCCTGAATGGGTTTTTCAAACTGTCTACATGTACTAGAAACTGGTTTACAACGATTACACATGAAAAAAGCTGCTTTGGTTATATTCTCAAATTCAGCTTTCTTGCAAGTATCCAAATCCCAGGCATTAATTGTGTAGCCCACTCTCAGCCGCTCGTGGCTCGATGCGGCGGCTGGGCTCCCGAGCACGTCTTTTGACAGCGCGCGTGTCACGTGAGCTTCATACTGCTTCTGGATTCAAGGTGAGTAAGGTATGTAGGCTGAGCAATAAACTCTCTTGCAAAGTTGACACCTACCCCTGAGGGCTTCTCGGGCGCCAGAGCAAGATAACCCCTCATGACCCCAGGGATAAGACATCACAAAACCACGATAATTGTCCCGGCAATACAGCAAACTTCCAACAAACCTTCGATGTAGATTTTCAATCCCAGGCGGGGTTAGGGTCAACGTCACTCAGCTCCAGACCTTCCCTCCGGACCCCGGAGTTTCAGTGCCAACATGTCATGCTTTTGCGTGCCAAACCCATCTGTCATTCTCAGCTCTCCGCCTGGGGATTCCGGATCAGTGCGCCATCGGGAGGCCTTGCAGGTAATATGAGGAGAATCTGCTCTGAGATCCGCAGGTGGGTCGGTCAACGGCAGATCAGCCAACAACCTAATGCGCCATTTCCGATCATCCAATGGTTTCGGCATGGCATATGAAGCAGCAGCATCGGGCATCCTTGTTCAACCTGCCTCTGTTTTTGCGGCCCGCAGATGTGATGGCAGTGGCTGGTGGGCCAGAGATCGTGGAACCAAAAGGCCCACTTTGCGTGACGTCATAGATCACGAATTCGCGACCTCACCTCATGGTGTCGTCTGCATCGCGTTTTGATTGATTGTGCTCTTTGTGCTCTGAAGCGGACGAGTGTTACGTCAACGGCTCCAGTCTCTGGTATCTTCGAGACCTTGGCTTGGGACAGCCCTCCACAACGTTTGGGTTTCAAACGTTGCAAGACAACGGGGCCCCAAGAAAATATCCAATGCAACGCCTCTGCGTGGGAAGCATACCGGCAGCCAGCCCAAAGCTGCGCCGCCAACTATCTAAAGTTTGGTTAGGTTAATGGGACGGCATTGATGGAATGGGGTCCACGAGCGTGTCCCATGGCGAGTCGCTTGGCCTGCTCGAGTCGAGGTCGTACGCCATGGCACGCGGGCTTTGTTTCGCGCAACGACGGTGGTCGACTCGATGTGACGCACGCACTGAGTAAGGTAGCTTGGTAGGTACCTGGCACAACTGCTGCTAGCAAACGGGAGCTGCAAAGCTGCCTTCTCCATCCGGGGAGATGAACGGCGGCCCTTGCCCAATCCGAGCCCGCGGCCTCCCTTAAGTACCCAGACAAACAACCCCCCCAAGCCGATTCGGGGAAAGAGCTCTGTTGTCCGTCCCTTCCATATGACGCATTGCATCAAGAGAAAAAGCTGGGCCAAGCTTTCAGCTCCCTTCTCGCACGTCACCCAACTCGCTCGCACACAGCCAAGAAGGCCGCCGTTCCCAGCCCGGGCTATAAACCACCTCCCGCCGTCACGCCTCGGGTCTGTCTGTCATCCATTTCCTCAGCTCACAGACCCTGTCTGCTACATCCCAGCAATCCAAATTTCCGCATCTCTTTGATACCCCCAGCTTTCCCCTTGTGATACCCCATACCCACAACCCTTCCAGTCTCCATAATAATTCCACTCTGTTTTCATTTGTCCATCTCGAACAGACAACATGGCGTCGGCAGCAAAAGTCAACAAGCCCACCGATGTCAAGGCCAAGGAGGCCGATGTCAACCGCAAACTCCAGATTTACGGCATCATCAGCGCCTTCCAGAACGGCAAGGTCCCATCGGTAAGATATGATTTTCGTGGTGTTGTGCCATCTATAACAGTGTTTGCTAACCAATCTCCGCTAGAATGAACAAATCGATGTGGCCCTCAACAGCTTCCTCGAGTCTAAGGCACTTGCGAGCCCGTCGAAGAAGCTTTCCGCTGAAGGCCAGGCACTTGTGGGCGATGTGAAGGAGGTGATCAAGCAGGCCAAGTATTTGTTGCTGTCCAAGAACGACGGGAACCTTATCCAGGATTTCATTTGGCAGACCCAGCAGTTCGACCCCAAGGCGGTTCAGGTTCCCGGAGCCCCTGTCGACAAGGCCGGCGCACAACAGCACGGCAACGAAGCCCTCGAGGGGTTGAGGACACTGGGAACTTTGCTCATCACCAACGGACAGTTCCGCAAGCTTCGTAAGTTATTTCGCCAGAAGAATCCAGTGCAGCCCTTGCTAACAAATATATAGTGCAAGATGCCACCCTCTTGGTCCGGGACATGGCTGGCGACGCTGCTACCAACGCAGCGGCTCGTGTCAAGCCTTCGCAAGAGGATCTCGCCCAGATCGACCGCCCTGCCGAGGACAACACTTGGCACGAGGCCCCTCAGCTGAACAAGGACGCCCTGAAGAGTAAAGCACAGCGGCTTTACAAGGGCGATCCGAAGAAGGACGCGCAGGACGTTGCCAACCAAGCCACCTCACAGGCGCACCCCACGGGATCCTCTGACCCCCATAGTCTGGCGGCAACTGCCGTACCTGACCATCAGACTGGCGCTGCTTCGGGCGTCAATGCTCAAGCCGGTGCTAACGCGGCTTTGAACGTTGCCCAGAAGAAGCTGGATGAGAATCTGGATGACGAGACCCGGGAGAAGGCCAAGGCTAAGCGCGACGAGTACCGCGCCCGCGTCAAGGAATACTTCAATAAGAAGGTTCCTCAGGAACGCCGCGACCAGACCATTTGGCGCCTCAAGGTAAGAGCCTCCCTGGTTACTTGGTCATTCACGCGCTAACAGTTGTCAGAAAATGGTTGTTGAATGCCAGCAACACCCTGACTACCAGAAGGCTATCCAAACCCTGCTCGATCTCGCTGAGCAGTATGGTGGTCACGCCAACACTCTTGCCCAGGGTGGCTCTGGCACAGTCAAGGATGCTCGTTCTGGATTGCGTCAGGCCGAAGGTGACCTCAAGGTATGGTTCTTCCGCTCCCATTCAAGAAGGTTTCCGATCTAACACATACTAGACTTTGATTGAGAGATTCGCCAACGGCACATCCACCGATGACTTGTGGGCATCCATCAACACTATCTACCAGGATGCCGATAAAGACCAGGAACTCCGCAACTGGTTCAAGTCGATGAACGCCTTCATCCGCAGATGCCTGCAAGAACAAGGCTATATTCTGGATGACGCCTCCAACGAGGACTGGAACCAGCTTTACGACCACGGCAACTACCTCTTGCGCAACAAGTACCGTGGCCACACTGACCGCATCGTTAACGAGATCAAGTTCTTGGCCGACCAGTTTGATAAGGACCCGCAGAACAAGGCTTTTGCCACTGCTCTGAACAAGTTGTTCACCGACCTTGGTAACGATGAGAACGGAAAGCCAACCTTCAAGCCCCATCTCGTTACGGACTTGAGGGACGTGATCATCCCCGCCATCTTTGAGAACGCGGCTTACATCCCGGTTCCTCGCATCGAGTACTCGGACCACCAGGTTGATGCCGTTATTGAGAACCTTGTCTTGGAGAGCGACAACTTCATGCCCAATGTCCTTGAAATTGCTAGTGAGAATTACATGCGCTTTGGGCGAAAATCGGTTGCCAGCAAGAGCAAGCACTCGATTGACGTCAAGGTGGCTGGTGTCCAGATGGATTTGCGCGACGTCAGCTACTACATCAAGCAGAAGCAGGGCTTCCCCTCGTTGACTGACACCGGTGTCGCCAACATTCTCCTGGCTGGAGATGGCTTCAGCTTCCGCATGAAGATGTCGTCTGCCGACGAGCGTGACACGCAGAACTTTTTCAAGGTCGACAAGGTTGATGTCGACATCAAGCATCTGCAGATCAAGCTCGCCAAGTCAAACCACAAGCTCTTGTTCAACCTCTTCAAGCCCTTGATGCTCAAGGTTCTTCGCCCCGGTCTCCAGAAGGCCCTTGGGAAGGCTATCAAGGACCAGTTCAACAAGGCGGACGCTCTGCTCTGGCAGATCAAGCAGGAGGCTGACCGGGCTCTTGAGGAGGCTCGTGGTGATCCCGAGAACATCCCCAACATCTACAGCCGCTATGTGGCTGCTGCCCAGAAGCAGATGCTTCTTGGCAAACAGAAGGCGGAGGCGGTGGTGGCGGACAAGAAGGTCAACTATGCCGTCACTAAGGAAGACAGCATCTTCCCACACATCTATCTCCCTGGTGGTATCAGCTCCAAAGCTACCGAGTACAAGGAGCTGGCCCGCAAGGGTGACAAGTGGGAGAGCCCTGTGTTCTCGATTGGAACTGCTTCCAAGAGTCACGACATCCCAGGCACGCCCAACATTACCCGCAAGCCGCACACGACTAACGGCTCTGCTAACGGCCACGCCATCAATGGCGGCGCGCTCAACGGCAACCTCAACGGAAGCTTGGGGTCGCATCTGAACCCGAACGTCACCGACCCCACAGCGCTCAGGTCGTAGAGAGACGAGGAGGTGATTTTCTCTTCGGAGGCGTGTGGGAAGAAGGGGAAAGGAAAACAATGTGATGACGGAATGAAACCCGGAGTTATTATACCCAGTTGCCGGAAGTAATGGTGGAGTCGGCGGAAGATTGTTTCGAGATTGGTATGTGAACAAACGGCGGTCCCAAGGGCAACACGAAGGCTGTATGTGCTAGTTTAGTATTCCTGTTTAGTATTCAGTTTCCTAATTCCTATGTACTCTCATCGGATGCTCTCCCACTAAGACAGTGATTGTTTCCGTGGGCTGTGGGCGCGCGAAGACATCATGACGGCGACCAAACGACTTGGTCCAAAACAGATACTCTTAGCGAGAAGTCAGTGCAATTTTTCTCGCGAAGGAGGCCCCAAATGTTGGCTCTGGACTTGAGTCAGCCGGGGTTCAACTAGCGGATCCCGCTGCACATGCATGCAAGCTGTTGTGTACCCGGGAATTACACTGCAATATTTGCCCTCACGAAAGGCAGTGACGAAAAGATACCAGGTAGTGAAAAGTGCTGGCTGGCGAAGCTGGGCGTGCTTCTCCGACTTGAGGTCATGTGGGATAACTGAAGCAACTCACTATGTTGACGGAGCAACTGCATCTGTAAGGCAGCGAGAATAGAGATAGTAGGTAGGCTAAAATCCCCACTGAGATGGGGCGGTTGACTTGGGCAGTTTATGATTGTGAGTTGCAGTGTCTGTCTATGGTCGGGAGAGAACTGTTCAATACATTTTGAACCCTAAAAGGGTGAACGAAGGAGGTGGTGAGGCTGTGGGTTGGGAGAACCAGGGGTGGGGTTGGGGTTGGAGGAGAACAAGGCTGAAGAGGTCTGGCGGAGGTGGTAGTGGTGGCGCGATCCATTGGCAAATGAGGCCGCTAACGCATCAACACTGCGCTCTGGGCTGTCAAGGAGGGGGTGGTGAAAGAGGGCGGCTCAGCTTTGAGGCGATTTAGTGAAGACCCAGACAAGACCAATAGAACTGCGGCTAGAGTTTCCCCTGAATTCAGCCGAGATTGGCTTTGATCAGGCTATCGGTTGGTGTGATGGGTTGTTGGTGGGCAAGGTAAGCAGATACTGTAAACAGAGAGCAGGCCAACGAGGTTTGTGGACATGTAGAAGTCACATCATCACGGAGATATGCTTCATGGTTCCCAGAATAGGGTTAAAGTCTGAACGGTTGTTCTGTAGCCCATGTGTGGGTTCCAAGGGGACGAAGATGTATGCTCGCCTGTCAAACCTGTAAACCAAGGAGAACAAATTCACGACTTTTTTTTTTTTTGCCGCCAAGCACAAATACCAAAGCCACATGGCCGTCACGACGGTCCGACTCCGAGCCCCACCGCAACAACCCGGGCCCTTTCACTGTATGCTGCGCTTGAGGGCGTGGGTATGGGGAAGAAGCTTGCGTCTTCGGTGTTTTGTAGGTGTGGACTCGGGTCCTTCTTCGGGTGGGTTTCCGGTGGTTGTCGGGACATTGGTCATCCTTCTTGTATATCCATCTGTTATGTATTCTTCCGCGAGTGCCCCTCTGAAGAGCGCCCATCCGCGAATGCCCATCCACGTTGCACCTTCCCTCCTTCCCTTCCATCTTCCTTCTAATCCTCCCCCACCCCAACAACCCAACACGCCTGTCCCCCAACATCCAACCCCTCTTCTGCCTCCAAATCCCACATCTCCGCCAACCCCTCGTCCTCCTCCTTCAACCCCGCCAACTCAACCGCGTGCTCCCCTTCTTCCTTCCTTCGCTGTCCGCCACCCTCACCAACGCCCATCAAATCCCCCTCCACCCTCGCCCCCCTGACCCCGACCACCTTCCTCCTCCTATACACAACCTCCCTGACCGCATACGCAAAAACAAAAGCCCCTTCCACCTTCCCACTCGCCGATCCCCGTCCCCTTTCCGTGCCCTTCACTCCGAACCCCCCGCCAACCGGCACGCCCGCCGCCAATCCCATCTCCACCCCCACTCCCAATCCCACCCCTTTTTCCCGCGCCTTAGCGACAAAATACTCTCCTCCCGACGCAACCTGCACCTCTGTCACCAAATACACGTTGGCCGTAAACCGACCCTCTTTTATACAGCTCTGCACCCCTTCCTCCTCGAATAACGCCCGTACGTCCTCCAGGCTAGGATTGATAGCTTTGGTCTCGAGACGCGGAATCTTCCACCATCCTGTCTCCGAGGTGGTGAATTCAAGTGACGCCTCGGAGATGGTCACCGGTCCGAGGGGCAACAGACCGCTAAAGGAGAGGAAGGACGCAAAGACGGAGGGGATGAGGGATTTGGAGGATGAAAATTCGCGGGTGGCGTTTGTTTCGGCGACGGTGGTTGCGACGGATTGGAGGCGGAGGAGCGTGGGGGAGGAAAGGGAGTTGAGCGGACAGGGGTCGCGGGGAGAGGCGATCAGGGCTCCGAGGGTTATGGAATTTGGGGAGCGGGTTGGGGCGAGGAAGTACGTTTTTTTGAGGGGCATTTTTTTGTAGCTTTCTTTTGGGGGTTGGGTGTGGGAATGTTGGTGGCTGTGATGTGGTTGTGATATGAGTGTGGTTGACTGATGTGAGTAAGTGTGAGGCTGTGGATGGGGTTAGGTGGGGTTGGTGTTGAGGTTGTAATTGGGTTGAATTGGGATGTGGGAAATGCAATGTAGCTTGCTGGTACCTGTTACTTGATGAGCCTCCCAATGGCTCATGGTAAAGCATTCTGATAAAGCATTTCTAGCTATATGCAAGGCTGAAGACAATATCATGATTCTGGCTTGTATGTACCCTCTCCCTAAATGCTTCAACAACTGATCAATACATGTATACCTGCCAATAAACTCCAACGCTTGGTCGTGAGATGCTTTACCATAATATCCCCTACCATTGTCTCTCCACCAGAACGTACTCTCTGGCGACTGCCCGACTTTGACTGGGCCTCCGTCTCGCTGGTCTTCTCAGCCGTCCATAGACAAATCTGGCCAGCACCCCTACCTCAGCATCACCAACCCTACTGTGATCAGGGTCCTCCCAGCGTGTCACATTGACTACTTGAGGCACACCTTGGCCCGTTGGATTCTGGGGGTGCTGCTGCTCCGGCATTTCGCCAAACTCTGGCTCGTCATCCACAGGAGCACCGTCGAGCTCCGCTGGCTCCTCCACAATCCCGGTTCCAACCCACTGTTGCCCTTGTCCTTGCATATTCTGATGTCCATGTGGCATTGCCCAAGGAGAATATCGTACTGTCGGCGCTGATCTGGCGCCTGCGCGCGTCGGGCTGCGCATTTGAGATGTATGGCGCGTCCCAGGTGCGGTCCTGGCGCCGCTTCGGTTCTTTCTGTTGCCGTTGCCAGAGGGGCCGGCTCCTTGGCCAGATGCTTCAACAATCAAGACTTCTGCAACTCCCGTTCCACTGTCTTCGCCGGGTTGCTCATCCGCCTCCTTTGCAGACTCAGTTCCGCCCTCCTCTTTTTCTTCCGAAGAAACGGGCTGTTTTGGAGGCTCCTCGTCTGTTTCCATCTCTCTGGCCTTCCCTTTCCCCTTTCCCACAGAAGAAGGTCCAGGTTGCGTCTCGGATCCAGCTTCAATATCCGCCTCAGAATCCTCGCTGCTTGCTTTTCCAGTTGGGGAGGCTACTGTACTAGAAGTTGAGCTAGGGGGCTTTTCTTTCTTCCGCCGAGGACTGGATGGGCCTGCCCCCTTCGGCGTTTTACTACGACCAGAACTCTTTGCTGGCTTGCTTGCAGCCCGGGGCCGTACAGGATTTGATGCCAATTCTATGGCACCACCTCCGCCGCTCGGCCCGCGATGGGGTGGCTTCGGAGCTTTGACTCCTCCTTCGGCAGATCCATCGTCGTCCGTAGAGTCTTGTCTTTTGCCTTTTGATCGGCCAGTAGGAGTTGGTCGTGACCGAGGCCCGGTGATTGTGCTTCGTATTCTGTCTCCTCCCGTACTACTCGGTGTAGATGTGGGGGCCCGGCGGCTCGGCCCTGCTCTGGCTGTTCCTGGCGCGGTTCCTGTACCACCGCTATCTCCGCCGCCGCCTCCACTAGGTTTTGTCGGTGGGGGATCAGCACTCGATGAGCTTGCAGCACTTCGAGGTGGGCTCCAGATGTAGGGGCGTCCTGACCTAGACTGAAAGGGAGGCACAACTGGCGGTGCAACTCCTCCAGAGCCGCCGCTTGGTGGGAGCGGAGGGGTAGGACGAGGAGCAAAAGGAGGAGGAGGGGGCGGATATGAACCTGGTCCTGTACCTCTTATGGTTGGTCCTGCACCGCCGCTTGGTCTGAATGGTGGCGAAACAGGAGGTTGCCCGCCGACTGTTCCGTCTCTAGGCCTTCGAGGAGGAGGATTTGAAGCCAACCCTTGACGCCAGGCTGAAACTCTCGCCAGCCCAGGCACAAAGGGCGGAGGGTCAGGATCAATATTTTCTCTAAACCTGAATTAGTCCTGTGCCACGCGGTTGAAGGCTGTTTCTCACTTAAAGCCGTCCAGCAGACTTGAACTTGAACTGCTGGTGACAGTTCCTATGACTTGTCGCTCAGCTGTCTTGACCAGCATGACAATGAGCCATGTAGCGATGCTGACGACAACGAATATGGTGAAAACAGCAGCAAAGACGTCCCTGGCCGATGTTCGTCTCGGGATGTCGTCGTTCTCGTTACGTCGTTGGAGAGCCGGACTTGCATGAGCCCCCGAAGAGAGGAACAGGTAGAGCAGAGTCTTGTGTGCTTTCAGCTCATGCAGTGGCATTGTACGCCTATGAGTCCATTGGGTTGCCGCATCGAGATGGTAGTCTTGGTGTCATGACACAGCGTGAGCGGAACCAAGGGAAGCTAGAGAGGGGGGAAGCTGGAGCACCAGTCTCCCACCCCGGGGCATATCCCAAAGTCAACATTGTATCAGCTATGGCCTCGTTGCCATGGCACTGAGAGAAGACACCGCCATGTGGTAAAGTGGGTGCTCCTTGGGAACCCCATCGTCCTCCTCCTCCTCCTCCTCCTCGATCCCTCAACCCCTCAACCCCTCTTTCTTCCCCCGGTCGGGTTAAATGCATGGAGTTGCATCAAGCCGCATGCATGCGCTGATACCGACTCCTTCGGGCCAATTGGCGGCGCCAAACACCGCGCTTATGCAGCACATGCAGGACAAGAGGGGCTGCGCCCACAAGGCTGCCAATGACGACCCCTCTGCGATGTGCCAGTTACTTGTACTTCACAGGTACTTCCACCTTCCGCTGGTGCCAAAAGGGATCTCGCGCCGATGTGTGGAACTTGTGCTCACCTAGCGACCGAGCCTCGGATCCTCCGAGTGCGCTGCAACCGCTGCCCGATTCTTCCGTCTTCCGAGGCTGGTTATCAGCAAATGCGCCCGAGCCTGGTCATCGTCGCCCGTCACCATGCGCGACCAACGGGTTGGCGCTCACTATCTTGATGATGAGATCCCACCAGATCTGTATCCGGGCTACGAGCGATGCCAACTCAGAAGGGAACAGGCCAGCCTCGCCGCCAGCAATGGAGACTTTGCCAAGGCCATCGAACTGTACCGGGTGAGCCTCGAGTGGTGTAAGAGCAACTTGCCGACAAATCCAATGCACTCCATGACCGTGTGGCATCAGGGAGAGATTGGCATCATGCTCCAGAAACTCGGCAATCTCAACGAGGCCCTCGTTCATGTGGGCGAAGCCTTCGACTACCGGGATGCCCTCGACCCCGAGGGGAAACTCACCCTGAGACTGCTCGATGCCTATGCTCATGTTCTAGAAGAAATGGGGCAGCTCGAGTTAGCTGCGGGCAAATACCAGACTCTCTGGGAGCGCCAGGAGTATACGCTCGGCCACGACAACGAGGAGACGGTGCAGGCAGGTTATGATGCTGCAAGGCTTTGGTTCGATGTCGGTCTCTCTAAGCCTGAGGGAATCGAGAGAACCAAATGCCTGGATAAGGCCACCGAATTGCACCGGGATATCCTGTGGATCAGGACAATCAACTCCGCAGACGCCTTTCAGGTTATCGAAAGCAGGATTGATCTGGCGGTTGACTACATCGAGCTTGCGCGATATGGAGAGGCGTCCAACTTGTTGCACAAGAACATGGATGAGCTGTGTGCACTTCGACGAGAGAAGTCATTGCCTGACGATCAGCAAGCAATTGAAGGCATCGAATCGGTGGTTGTGGAATGGCTGGAAGAGATTGAGGACCGACTACGAGAAGCAAAACGAAGGGAGGAAGAGCTAAGGTTGCTGGAGAGCCAAAGAGAGAAGGAGAGATTGAGGGTGGAGAACATCTTGACAAAAATTGAAGAGAAGATGAGGGTGGAGTCAACGACAAGGGATGAAGATCAAAAGAGGTTGATGATTGACCAGCCAATTACTCATTCCACAACGAAAAACTTCGGACTGGGGAATCCAGTATTTCCAAACTGTGACGGGAAGGAGCAACACAGGACGTTATCACCGAAACCGGAAGTCCCAAAACCACGATTCACAGGGGAGGAGCGATGCGACAATTCAGACGAGAAGCCCCTAAAATCAGTTGCCATTCACAGGCCATCAAGCTCTTTGGAGCACCGTCCAAGGAAAGACCAGGACTCAGCTAGGAGGAAAAGCACATCAGAATTAGCATCCGCTACAGACTCTGACAGACAACCACCAGACAATCCCCTCGTCCGCCCTGGCAGTTCAAAACAGTCCAGGAGAGATCCTCAGATTATCACCCCAAAGTCCCCAGACCCTATCCACATCCAGGAATCTCCCGCGGTTCATATACCACCCGAAACTGTGAAACAAAACGTCACCGAAGCCCAAGACATCAAAGAACCATCATTTGCCTCGTCAATTCCCGAGATCAAAATAGAGGTCTCGGGGGTTGACGATAAAAGCAAACCCTTGGTCAACATTATCGGTGCCTTTCCAGACCACGAAGACGGCGAACCTCATGGTGTTGAAAGTCCCGGCAACCATGAAGAGTTAACGCCTCGACTTGGGGACAGCAAAAGCTCAATTGAGAAAATTATGAGTTTATTCCGCAACCCCACGCCAACGGTTAGGGAAATTAACATGGAGCCTCAACAAAGAATCAATGTGCAAGATGAGCTAAAGGACGGTCCATTGGAGAATGATGCCCAGAAAGAGGCGTTGAAGCCCGAAAGCACCGGTACCCAATGTTCCGAAAAGGAAACTGGTGCTGCACAGGTGAAAGTGGACAGCCCTGGGACTGGGAATGATGCGAGACACACAACGGAAAATACAAAACCCCGCTCCAATGGGCACAGTGCCGCCACAAGCCCAAAAGCAAAGACGAAACCAAAAGGGTCCATTTGCGATGCCGCGCCTCAGCTAGAGGGCGACAGCCAGTGAGTCCCCCGAAGTTACCCCCCATGTAGACTATCACCCCGCTAACCTTGACTACGATAGGGTTGATGTGTGGCTTGATGACATTCGAAGAATAAACGAAGACATCTTCGACATGTACCGACGGCAAGCCGGCAAGCGAGTCAAAGTTGGAATTCTCGACACAGGCATCGACATGAGAAACGACGCATTCAAGGTCAAGACGGTTCAGAAGCGAATCAAGAAACGGGTCGATTTCCTCAATCCCAGCGGCGATGCTCTGGACCTATGTGGCCATGGGACCCATTGCGCTGGACTGTTAAACAGAATAGCACCGGCAGCCGACCTGTATATCGGGCGTGTGGCGGTGGACTTTGCGAGCGGCCTAGATGAGGATGTTGTTGCAAAGGTAAGCCCCCCGAACCAGATTTTTAAGATCACCACCTTACTGTTCCAGGGCATCCGCCGAGCTCTCAGTCCAAAGGGACCAGGGGAAGCCTCAGAAAACTGGGACGTCGACATATTATCATTATCACTCGGCTTCTACCCCTTCAGTGAAGCTGTCGAGGCAGCGCTGAACGAATCAATGAGAAAGGGCAAGCTCGTGTTAGCAGCGGTCTCGAACCACGGCACTCGACGCAAAATATCATATCCAGCCTGGGCCTCTGGCGTCATAGCCGTCAATTCTGCCACAGGGTTCGGCCAACCATCACCCTTCAACCCACCGCCGAGCCCCGAAAAGAACTTGAGTATCCTCGGAGAGCGTGTTGTCTCGGCTTGGATATGCACCACCCCACCGACAACCAACAGCAATTCCCTAGCAGCGGTCATCAACACTAGCGCTACGCGGTACATGTCAGGAACGTCGGTGGCAACGCCAATCGCTGCCGGTATAGTCTCTTTGCTGCTCGAGGCAACAATGCTTGACGTCCCCGACGATCCGGAGACGCAGGAGATATTACGCAAAGCCCTTCCTCTTCTCAGACGGTATGAAGGTATTATGGAGGTGTTGCGATCTATGAGTGTCCCGACGGGCAAATTCCGGAATATCGTGCCGATCAATTTGCTCGATCCAGATAAATCGCTCGCAGAGATTGCGAGAGATGTCAAAGCGGTTCTGGGTGCTAGATTTGGGGCGGGTGTTTGGGCAGACGATACTTAGGCGTGTTTCTGAACGAACATGGGAGAAGAGAAGGATACATCCCGAACAAGCTTTGAGCCCCCCCCCCAAGGTGAATTTCGGCGACAGTGGCATGCGTGAAATGCGCACCCCTATCCACAGATCCACACAGTGTCGAGCCATCGAAACACTTTCGAGCAGACACCATTGTTTCCTCTTACCAACCCATCTACACCAAAACACACCGCCCCCAACGCAGAGCGGCTGTTATGCGTGTCCCCGTCATGCAATCACACGAACGCCTTAACCCCATCAAACGAAGTCACACAACAACAAGACAGGGCGTGTGGCTCAGTTGGTAGAGCGTTCGCTTAGCATCTCTTGGATGCGAAAGGTCCTGGGTTCGATTCCTAGCTCGTCCAAACATCCCGAGTCGTGAGTGCTCGGGTGCTAACTTTTTGCCTCCGAATAAACGGGGAGGTGGTGGGTCGTGGGTGTGGGGCTTGGTGTTGTTGGCTCACCAGATACCGATTACGTTTTGCGGGATTGTATGGGAATGTAATAGTATTTTTGGAGTGGAGAGGAGGACTGCATTGGGAGGGTGGTATTGTGCGGCGCGTAAAGGGGTTATTGGGATGAAGGTGGTATGTTTTGGATGTCTGCGGGAGGAAATCTCTCCTTGATGGTTCCCAGCGCGGCGCGTTTGATGGGCTTGAACGGCTTGGTCGCTACGCGACGAATATCATGCTGGATAAGCTCATTAGAGTGGACGGATGGTCGTAGATATATATGCTCCCAGCCGGGTTCAAACATGGGATTAATTGCTCCTGAGGTGATTTTGGGGACCGAGTCAATCCATTGTTGCACACCCGAAGAAAGGAGAAGATCTGCGCTAACCGGATTAGGAAACAAGAAAACAAGAAAACAAGAAAACAAGAAAACAAGAAAACAAGAAAACAAGAAAACAAGAAAACAAGAAAACAAGAAAACAAGAAAACAAAGGAGAAAGCACGCAGCCCACGACATTGCAGTTGGGACAGTGTGATAAGTTCTGTGAAATTGATCAAGATGACATGCATGGGAGCTAGGTACGTAGACAATGCAAAGAAATTGTGTGTGGTGCCAGATCGCTGGTCGCCAGTGGACAACCGGCCCAAAATGGAATGACCTGACAACTCTCAGGGAGCCGTTAGTTTGGTCAAGCTGTACTTGCCCTGCCGTCCTTTTGCCCCCATTTTAAACCACAAAATGCAATGGCAAATGCCCTCGGTAAGCCATTGGTCTGATCGAGTCACACTCTCTCATCTCCCTTCCCGCATAGTCGACATCGGATTGGTGCAAAGAAATCGAAGCCATTTCAGAATTGCCATCTGTGAGTCTAGTCGCCACCAGGCTAGTTGTCGGTCTCCCGCTTGATACGGGGTGCCGAGCGTGACGCGCGACGGGCTTCCTCGGCTTCGTCGACGCGAAACCCGTCCAAAAACGAGGAAAACCGTCTCTTCAAGCTCCGGTGTATCTCTGCGAAAGAGTGCTGGCCGCCGGTAAGGAAGTAAGCAGTCCCAAGCGCTACACGACCGAGGGCATTTGGTTCGTCCGCGACCTTCTGGATTTGCTCTGTCTTTTCTTTGCTGGCGTCAATATCTGACCGGGGCGTTGCTACAACGTCCTGGAGTGAGGAATGTCCTTCCCGGAGTGAGATATGTCCTTGCGCAAGCCTGTACATCCTAGTGCTGTTCGCCTCCGTGGCGGCCAGGACCTTAGGAAATTCCTCCTTGATCTCTCCGGTGACTTCCTCAATGGCCCTAAGCTTCCGAGTAACCTCGTGTCTAATCTTCTCGATATCATCATTCCGTTTAGCCTCGGGAGCTTCTGCGTCTTCTGCGCGTTTTCTCTCTCGCGTTTGTTGACTGTCTCTTCCGAAATCTTAGCCTCTACCATATGCCAGACCCGTTGAAACAATTCTTCGCTGATTTGCTCCTTGCCAAAATGTTGTTGATGCCCGGCAGCCTGGGCTGGAATGTTGACTTGTGATTCGGTTGAAATAATCGAATCTGTGGGAGTGGAATTGATCTCTGAGCCCACTCCATCTCGCATGGTGTTTGGCAATTTATTGGCAGGGCGAGAATCTTCAGCGCCATAGCCTTTTTCTGTGTCACTCTGAACGACAGCTCTGGGCTTTATGATAATCTTCGGTCTCGGTCGATTTCCTGTCTTCTGAGCGGCTGGGAGTTCATTCGCACTCCGTTGCTCCTTGAGGGCTTGCTCCTCCAAGTCAACAATCTTCCCGTTATTCGACGCAGTCTCCTTCAGAAGGTTTGCTTCGTGGGCCGTCGACTCATTCACCGCCAAGTCGAGAGGCTCTCGGTCATAGCTTGGGTCAAGGTACCGCTGGCTGAAGAACTGGGCAAGAGAGACTTTGGGTCGGTGGCTGTCATCTGGAATAACCCAGTCCTTGACCATGAGTTTTCTGCGCCAATCTGGGGACGAAAATTCCGCTCTATCCCAGAACTCGCGCTCCTCCGGCGAAGCCATCTCATCAGGCGCCCTCACAGCCCAGCCCAACCTCCAGTCTCGTATCGCTGTGCATGTTCTTCCTAATTCGAATACCCACACCTGAGTGAAATATAAGATCCTCAGAGCCGTGAGATGGTTGCTTATCTGCTGGTGATTGGCAACAGGCACAGAAATGAGACGGATAACCCACGGCAGGAGAAGGATCGGTTGACGCGTTGGGGTCTCGGAAGGCCACAAAGTTGAGAGCGGGAAGTTGAGCCAAGAGAAACGCTGGGGAGGCTTCCGGATATACGCCGCCGAGGTGAAGGGAAGGCCCATGGGGTGATTCCTTCGTGGTAGAGCGGGGAAGATATTGCCGCCAACTTTGGCAGGAGCGGCCCCTAAAAGCACTTGCTGAGTTGTGGCCGGAATGTTTTTCTCACTCCCTATCTCTGATGCTCTTTCCTTGCCTCAGTTGTTTCAAGTCCTCCCGATGGCAGTTTTCTGCATGTTCGGTTTTAGCTTTATTGATGACCTGGGGGAACCCGAAATGGTAAAGAGTCGCTCCTTCTGGTCTGTAGCGCAGTGGGGGTATCTTACCAACCTGCACTTATCTTCTCTCTGAATCGGGTGACTTGAGAATTTTGTGGCCATTTCCTTTGTCCCAAAAAGAGGGGACGGAATGGGCGGAGAGGGATTTGAAGGAGAAGGGACAGACATGGCATCGAAAGTCCAGTGATGTGTGAATGGACCCACTTTTAGAATTCGTCGGTCCATGGCGAAGGTGAAGGGTATCAACTGGCCTCCTCGATGATATAACACGCTATCCCATCAAGCCCTCCATGGCTCCTCATCATACGATTTGGGGATACAGCTTCGGATGGGTTCTGAGCAGAGTACACAACTATCTTGAACCTCGACCGTTTTTGATGACCGAAAGGACCCCATCTACGCCTCCCCATCGACATGGAAATTTGGCGTTAGTCCTCATCTTCTAGAAAGCTTGTGATGGTCAGGGCTTTCTCTGTCTCACGGCGAAAACTGACCCGACGCCAGTCTCGAACCATGATCTCAAATGCCAACACCGTTTTCGCTTGCATGCGAAGGCTCTTGGCAATCACTAACTCGTCCATGTTCGTCCATATTTGGGTTTCGCTCACAAAAGGCATTTTGCGCAGCGATATTCTCCATGTTCGCTCTCATTTTCAACTGTTTTGAAGACGGGAGGTGTTCATCGGATCTGCGAAACCCCTGCGTTGGGCATGCAGCCGCGGCTCAAGTCTGGCTTGGCGCTCGCAGTTGAAGAACCGAGCGCTAACCAATCACGGCAAGTGTCAGGGGTCTTGTCAGGAGGCTCTCAAACACAGGACTTGTTTCGTTTCCAACCGCCCATCCGATTTGCACCACACCATTGGCCTTGGGCGTCCCACCGCCAATCTGACCGAGAGAGAGCTGCACAAACGCGCCCGCCTCTCAGCACCCAGCCCCCCAGGGTGGCAGGAGCGTGAAACATTTGCATCTCGATCGAGAAACATGTGCTGAGCGGGTTTGGTTCGGGGCGGCTCGCTGAGTGGTTGGGTGCGTGGCCCTATCACGACTGCTCATCTCTTGCCAGCTGCCAGTCATCGTGACGACAGCGAACGCAAGAAGTATCGATGTTGCATTCGGGAAGGCACATGCAACCTCCTGGGGCACGTCTTTGCTGCCCCTGTCTAACCCTTTTGTCGGTAAGCTCACAGGAGGCAGGGGAAGGGCCTGTCGAGGCAGAGTTGGTAGAGTATATCGTCTCCCCGCCGTCCTCTCTTTCCGTTCAGTCTTGTTTCGTTTGTCAGGCCTTCCTCGCGAAGACGCCAAACACACACACACACACACAGAAGCTGTGCTTCTTTCGCTTCTTCTCGTTTGCTTGCTCTGTTTGTTGTCTGTCGCGTGCGCAATTGGCCGCTCGCTCCCGAGACCCGCGACACTTGTCTGCCCCTCATTTGACTCCGTCGACAGAGACCAACGGACGACACGCCCAACGAAGGCATCGCGTGCCCTTTCTTTATCTTCTACCTGGTTCCCTCGCAGCTTGCAGTTCCCGGGCTTGAGGACACACACCTTTCATCATCTTCAAGGCGATCATCACCAGCATTGCGGCGGCGGGGAATATATCGCCTGGCATCTTATGCGCCCATCACCACGACGCCAAGGCATGATCGAACTGGCCGGAGCAAAAGGGTTCCTCACCATCTTCCAATAGGAGCACCGTCCTGCCCAGGTCGCATCACCGACTCGCAGCCGCATTGACCACTGGCACTGGCATCGACACGATCGGAACGAGGCATTACACGCTCGCACGATCCCACCCGCCTGTCACGGCAGCGCTTTGAGACGCATCCCGTTTCGGATTGCTCGGCAGGGCAGAGGTTGGCCACATCTGGCAGCACCAGACCACCCCGCAACCCGCACCCACGGATCTCACTGCAGACCCCTTGATCGGCTCGATCCTGGTGTGGCAGGGCAAGAGGCCACCGAGAGGTACGGGAGTGTCCTGCGCTCTGCGTGCAACCTGGTCACAACTGAGGCCGGACCGGTAACCATCCTCGACCACTGGACGGTTCTACTCGCCCTTCTCGATCCCGCAACACACTAGCTCACCACCAAACGATTCGCGCCATGGGAAACCACGACAGGTTGCAGTCCCCACGATGGGCCGCCGGTCTCTTGTTGATGGCCTCGACGGCCTCGGCCCTGACCCTCTCCAACTTCCAGCTCATCACATCCTCCGGGACTCCAATCGCCTGCATCCTCGCCTATAACTCGGTCATTCCCGGCTGCAGCCTGAGCGACTTTCAACGAGACAGCACCTGCTCGGCAGCGTGCGCGGCGGGGCTCGCCAGCACGCAGGAGACGGTCCGCGCCGTGTGCGATGGCGTAAACGCCCCGGGCACCACGGTGCTGGCGCAGGCGTTGGCGGGCAATTTGGTGGGCTTGTTGTGTCCCTCTGTGGGCACGACGACATCAAGTAAACAGACCTCGACCGCTACCCAGACCCAGACACAGCCCACCACCTCTAGCACTGCTTCACGCACCACCACTGCCACAACCCTGTCTAGAAGCACTCTAACATCTGTTACCTCATCAACAGCTTCTTCGAGCTCGCAGCCACCACCACCGAGACCGACTGTTTCTTTTGTCCAGTCCCAACCACCGGTGCCTGCGCCTACGCAGCCTAGTGCTTCATCTATCAGTCCACCCGAGCCAACTTCAGACATCATCCTGGGAGGCGGAAGCCCCTTTGATGCGGTAGTTGTCGGCGGCTCGGGGCAGCTCAAGGCCGGGGCGCTACAAGCATGGGCAATACCGATAGCGATAGGGTTGTTACTGTTGCGGTAGACGACCGGGCTGTTAGAGGGTTAATCTGGCTGCAGATGGGGGTACAGGGAAATACACCGGAAGTAATAATGTCTAAGAGAGAAGAAGAAGCATTTAGGCTAGCTCTGCATTGGGTTGGTGGATGGAAGGCTGACATGGGTAGAGGCCAGGCGTTGGAATGAAACATTGGATGATAATCGTTGGTGGATATTGTTCTTGGAGCAAAAAGCGATGGATTCAGGGCCTGTCAAAGACGGCTACTGTGTTGAAGGGTTGATACCCGATTGTGATATAGATGAAAAAAAGATACCAACTGCTTGCTAACCCTTGCTACGAGATCCGTGTGCTATGAGAGCCAGATGACACACTATTAGAGACAACAAAAAACAAGTACACGAAGAAAGGCAACCTTGGACCTTCCAACAGAGAAATTACCCATTTGACCTGGCCGACAAGTATTCCTGCACCACCCTTGTTTTCCAACAAGCCGACGTCATACCCCCATCACATCACAACGTCTCTTTCTCACTATCTCTCCCACCTCACTTGGCCCCCGCTCACTTAGTCTCAGCCCAAAGATCCCTCATCTGAATAATCCCCGGAATGCTCGCCAAAAACCCAACCCACGGCTCGCTCACAAGCCCCGTATCCGTGCTCCAGTGCAGTGTCAACGGCAACCACGCCATATTCCGCGCCACCTTTTTCCTCCACTCGGCCGTCTCGGCCGCCTCGTACACCTTCTTGCCGCCCGTCCCCTCCGACAATAACCGTCCCAGCTCAATCCCGATATAGGCAGCCCAGAACCTTGATCCCCATTTGTACGCACTCCCCTGCTGCTTGGGCGACCAACCCAGCACGCCCCGCTGCGAGAGATAGGCCCCGTTCTCGAGACCCTGGAGGGCGACGCAAAGCAGGAGGCGCGCCCAGTTGATGACCGTCCCTGTTTTGGACTCCTTCTCTCCTTCTTTTTCAGTGCTCGCACCGCGCCAAGAGGCGATGGCCTTTTGGACGAGCCCTTTACCCCAGAAATACATCCCCAAGAGCGCCCACAGGCGTAGGATCATGCGCGCTTCGGAGAGCAAGTTGGAGAGGTTCTTCAACCGGCCCGCTAGGACGAGGGCGGATGCCGCGGCGGCTGTGGTGGGTTTGGCGGCAGCGTCGGTGGCGCTGAAGAGGACGGTCGTTCCCTTGGGGAGGGCCGCTACGAGGGCGAGCCAGTCGCGCGCCGAACGGCGGAGGAGCGAGGTGGACAGGGAGGTCAGGATCGAGGAGCCGAAGCGCGAGGTGTAGCAGAGGAAGAGCATCACTGTGTCGATGCCTGAGGGGGTCGAGAGGGCTTTGTTGAGACGGGTGAGGAAGATGTCGGTGTTGGAGGGGAGGGCGGCGATGACGGCGGCTAGGGATGGGCCTTTGGCGGGAGGCGGGTGCGAGGGACCCGGGGGGAGGGGCGTCCCCGAGGGGAGGGAGACGATTGGGGGGAGGGGACCGTCGTCGGACATTGTTGGCGATGAGTGTTTGTGGTGGTGAGGTGTTTTGCGAGACGAGGTGAGATCGATAATGGGAGAAGATGCGGGGTCGGGTGAATTTGAGTCTCGGCGCGGTCTTTTGCGAGGTGTTGGTTCGGGTTTTTTGTTGCGACGGGTTTGGACTTGGAGATTCCTGGAATTCGTGATCCGAAGCTGCCCTTGTGAAAGTATGATCGAGGTACCCCAAATTTCCGAAATTAGCCGTTGTTCAGTGCCATGCAAGCAGTGTAAAAAAAAAGTGGACAACGGCAAGTGTTGTTGCGGTGGAGGATGCCGAATGGGATAGCGTGAACCGTCCGGTCGGCGGCCGGGGGCTTGGAGCTGGTGATTTGACGAGTCAGGAGCTCGGACGGTGAGGCTAACCTCGGCACCGTCACGCGGGGGAGACTCGACCCCTGACCGGTCCCCGGATTCCATGTTGCAAGGGAAGGAGCCTCCGCGGTTTTCGGAGTGGCAACGGCTTCCTGAAAAATCTTTTGATTGAAATGGCCATTGAAAATCCCTTTTGTTGCTCTCGACGTCGGTTGCGCTGATGCTTATTTCCATCTTGCTCTATGTGAACTTCAACGCATGTCCGAATGTGGTCCTCCACTGGTTTGAGACACCAACGGAGCTCGGCCATTCAACTATCTAGTTTGAAGCTCCACGTCACATCTTCATAACCCTTCCTCCTGCTCAGGTTGATGCTCGTATCCACCGACTCCAGCACCGGCTTTCGCATCGCATTTGCTAGCAACGGCGGCGCAACTTCCGGAACCTGAACACCGTCGATGTCAAAGCCCATGGCCAGAACGGCCAACATACCAAGACTTTCCGAGATGGCAAATTTTTGTCCCGGACACAGGTTGCGTCCACCACCAAAGGGAAACAGAGATGACCTTTGAATCTTTTCCTGCATCGAGGTCGTTCCGTCGGTCCACCTCTCCGGCCGCCATTCTTCGGCATCGGGACCCCATATGCTGGTGTCGCGGTGCGGTGCTCCTACTGCAATCTGGATGTTGATGCCTTTCTTCAAGAGGTACTCGCGCCCGTCCGCGTCTTTGAGTACTGTCTCCTTCATGACCCTTCGGTGCCCCAGATTCTCGTTGTATACCCGATGGGTTTCCCAGTACACGGCTGCGACGTACGGCTTCTTCTCCAGCTGGCCGGCATCAATAACGCCAACCCTGCCGCCCTTGCCGTCGTCGCTGAGAACGGTCATCTCACCGACATCCTTTCGGAACCTCTCCAAGCACTGCATACGCGAGAAAATGTTGACCAGCAGCCAGTACAAGTCCGGCACCGTATTCGTGATAGACGCCCACGCAATATTCCACTCAGTCAGGCTTAGGATTTCAGCACCGCCTCCCTCCTTCACAATCTTGAGGGCCCGATTCTTCATGATCGCACTGACATCCTCATCCCTCCAGAGCTCCTTCTCATAATACGGCTTGAGCGCATTCTGCAATTTTCTCCTTGCCGCAAACGCCTTGGGCGCAAGAATCCTCGGCCACAGATCGTTGGCGAGGATAGCCACGCTCTGATCAAAGTCCCAGATGGCCCGCACCACCTCATCGCCGATGGGGTTATTCTTTCCCCACAGCGCCGTCATGAACGCCCTCGGCACCTCGACGGACAGCCACTCATATGCATTGTCGATCTTGTGCGTCGTCCCCTTCTCAAACTTGTTGAGCGCCGTGGCCAGCTCCTTGTAGCAGACCGCCTTCAGAGCTTTCAGGTTCTCTCCCGTCAGAGACGAATGGATGACGTCCGTGATACTCTGGTACCACCCGTCTTTGGACCACTCCTCGACATATTTGGGGGGGATTTCCAGCAGTGCGCTAGAAAACTCGAGCGCAAACGGGTCGAATGATAGATCTCTGTTCTTCATGGCGGCCGAGATGAGCGCTGGTGAGCAGATGAGATACATCTTGCCGTTGAGCATGGGCAGCGTGCAGATGGGGAACCGATGCGCGTGCTGCAGTCGGGTAAAGTATGATGCTGATTCGCGGATGAGACCAACGATATGCCCGATAAAGGGAATCGTGGAGCGTTGAAGTGGTGGCTCGCGCGAATCAATGGAGGGAAAGTACGCCGCCTTCAAGAAGAGGATTGCCAATGGAAGCAAGAAAGCTGTGAGGGCGAGCGCGGTGGTGCTGGTGCCCTCGAGGAGGGCATTGACGCGCGACAGCGCGACGTCCATGAGCTGGGCCATGGCGACGTTGTCTGTGCTTGCGCTGTCAATGGGAGAGGGGCATTCCCTATGTTGGGTCTCCTTCAGGGGAATTGGTGGTTTGAGGTATCACGATCAGGGCGGAGGAGTCATTCGTCCGGCGGACAAAATTCACGCGATGAAATCCTTCGTGTCTGAGTTTCTCATCGTGCCTTCAGCTTCCAGTTCCGTCGAGGTGGTGCTGTGGCGTTGAGACATCAGCCCTCTCCGAGTTCTGATTCGCAGCGGCTTGCTTCCGGTACCCTGGCGAACGTGCAGATCCTCCGGGGGCGGGTGGCACGACGGTTCACGAACGCTAGGATTCTCGCAAACACTGAAGAACAGCGGATGCTAGGAAACAGCGGATACCATGAATGCAAGATATCATCAACATTAGAAATTGGTTTCGATGCTAGGGATTACTATGGATACCAGGTAAGGTTCAAGTATCTAAGGGATCAAGTGGTGTGAAGAATGAGTCCGACTTTCAACACTTGAACCATCCAAATTGTGCAAGAAAGCGCTATAAATGGAATTTGCCAAAGCATCACCAAATGCCTTTAAGGCATATTATATTTTTATTATATTTTTATCCCCGTTGGGTGACCGCAACTGAGCTCGAAATACAGAACACATCCATCGTTGGCATTGAGTTCTCACCCATGACGGGACTACCCAGCATGCATGCCAGCCTTGAGCTAACCTCACAGCCAATCCCCAAACCCCCGCTTGCAGTGGAAATCTTGAGTTGCAGTCAATCAAACAGCTCGATTCGAGTCCATAGACTCCGCTTTATGTTCGTATATGCCAAGATACCAAACATCCTCACTCGCCATGAACGCCGTGTGCCCTAGTATACACAACAAGAATAAATGCACCACCGTAACCCTCGCTGAATGTGTACACGCCCATTTGTATCAAACAGTCAACAAACAATCCCCCTCCTTTTTTTTTTTGGTACACACAGCCAAACACCGGACAGAATCCTACAGACACACGCCCCGAAACAAGAAGATACACAGGAGACAAGACAAAAGCGTCCTAGGACCGCTTCTGTCCCATCTCCTCGCCCCCAAACTCCTCCCAGTCGTCCCAGTATCCGTCTCCAGGACCGCCCAGCTTTCTCCCGACCCAAATGCCGGCGGCCGTTGCTATGCTTGCGACCAGGAACCACCCTTCAAACCAGCGGTCGACGAACCCAGGCTCGAGAGCGCTTTCCAGTGCGTCGCCAACAGATCGCCCAACTTCCTTGGGGAGGTTGCTTCGTAGCAGGAGGGCGGCGCTGATGACGTAGGTCGCTGCTATCTGACCGACGAGGAGTGCCAAGTTGGCCTGTGTGTGGCGAAGTAGCCCGGGCATCCACTTGGCAAAGATGTGAAAGGTCTGGATGACCGAGTTTGCGCTGGCCGCGAGGATGACGCCCGAGAGGAGGAAGGAGATCTGCCGTGCCCACGCCATCTGGTCCAACTTAGGGTCCCAATGCTTCGCGAGCAGGCCGAGGAAGCGGTTGATGGGATCCGACGACGAAAAGGTTGCTGCGGGATACGTCATCCTCCTCAGCGTGGTCAACGTAGTCGCCAGAATCCGATAGATGCAGTACAGACTAAAGACGTAACTCGGCACAGCCAGTAACCTGCCCAGCGCGGTCCCGTCCCTCGCATGCGCCGCCTGCCTCGTCTTGAGCGTCGACACAGCAGCCGCAAGGTTAGCCTCCATCGTCTCCAACCCGGAAATCTCCAGCTGCAGCCCCTTGATCTCCGATGCCTCCCCTCCAGCACCTGCAATCCCCTTCAACCCTCCGATCACCATCCCAACCAGTCCAGTGGAACCGCCCCCGCCCCCCGCCAGCGCCACCTTCTCCTGCAGCGCCCTCAACCTTTGCCTTTTCATGACCAGCAACTCCCTCGTCGCCTCCAACCCAGCCACCTTCCTCGCGACATCCGCGTCCGTGATCGGCCTCCGCCTATACGCCCGTCCATCGACAAACCTCTGCCACGGACAACTCACGCTCGCGAAACCCGACAAGGCCGCCATGGCACAAATCCCAATAACACCCACCCTCTCCAAACAAGCCCTCGCCAGCCCCCCGTCCCTGTCTCCTTCCAAATCCAAATGACCCCTCCCACCTCCGTTGATCACCCGTCCAACAGACCAAAACCCAACCAACCAAACCGCAAACAACCCCCCAACCACCACCCCTTTCCCGCGTTTCCTCCACCCGCCCACAATACTAACAACCTCCAACAACGGCAACACAACCACAAGCAGCACCAGCAATCCAGGAACCGTAACCCCCAGCACCAAATCCCGTACCCCGCGTCCAACCTCAATAATCTCGGCCAATATAACCTCCCCCAACACCATTGCAAGCCCCACCGTCGTCGCAAACGCCGCGCTCGCTACCCTCCGTCGCCCACTCCGCGCGTTGTATCCTTCTTGCGCCTTTCTCAGCGCGGCGGGCGCAGAGCGGGGTAGTTGTACGCTCCCATCGTCGTCGTCGTCGGAGGAGGTCGCAAGCGGCGCGAGGCGGGGGAATAGTTTGGATGCGGTGAGGGAGGCTGTGATCCCAAAGGTAAACAGGTACGGTAGGAGCGCTATGGTTGTTGAGAGGGTGGATGACCCAGGGGAGGGCGGTTCGCAAAAGGTGGAGGCGTCGTCGTCGCATGAGGGTGGTAGGAGCATTTTCGTTCTCTTTTTTTGTGAATGGAGGGGAAGGAGGGGGGCATTTCAACCGCTTTCCATTCCCTCTTTAGGTAACGACCCGTTATGTTCAAGTTGTTCAGGTCGTGGAGAGTGGGGTGGGGGTATCGTAGGACGACATAGGCCGAGGCGGAGGGGAGATCTCTGTGCGTCGCGCCGCAGAGCGATTGGTTGCGATCTTGTACTCTGTGTGTTTCCAGTCCCTATGAGCGTTGAGGAGAAATTCGGTAACTGGTTGAGGAGGAATCGATCGTTTTGTGTGTGTGTGTGTGTGTGTGTGTGTGTGTGTGTGTGTGTGTCTGTGTGTCTGTCTCTGTGTGTGTTCCGTGATTTGCGATTTCGATCAAGCAATGTGGTCAGTTGGTTGGAAAGCAAGAAACCAAGTCGACCTTTGCAGTTGACGGTTGGTGCTGCTGCTGCTGCTGCTGCTTCGGCCAGGTCGGATGACGAATCTACGCTAATAAAGCCAGCTAGCCTCTGGCCCGGAAACGCATTCGACCCCGGATTTGCGGCGCGGGTGCGCTAACGCGGCTTGGCCTCGGCGCTCAAGGGGAACGTCGGGGGATTCGTTTGTTCCTGTCGGTTTCTGCCGAACGGTCAATTCAAACGCCTTTCCGTTCAACCTGAAAGATATGTGCATTTCGGCGAGGTTTGGATATGTATTCAAAACACGTTCCAGACCTCCGCAGGATCCAGATTTGTTTTAACATCTCAGCTCACTCTCTGGGCTTCCGAAAACTCCCAAGACACGTCGTTATGTTGTACATTACGAATACCCGGAATCAATCCATGTGCTTGAATGGTGATTCATAAACCGACATCTTGGTAAATAGCCCAAGAATACAACTTGGATCCCTTAAGAGCAAAACAAGTACGGTCCATACTCCGCCTCACTGTGTACAGTAACAATAAAGCGAGCCTCCATTCCTCTAGCCTACACACCAGCACGTCGTTCTCCAGTGCTGCCGAACACCTCGAACCACCGTTGTATTGTGACGATCATTCCCGCCAAACCCCCCGTTGCGCAGTCCGTTTCTTAGACGTGGTGGTACCAATGTCGAGATTAGGCCACGGCGCTCTTCACTTTTTGGGTGTCTTATCTTGGGAGTCATCATCATCGTCCTCCTCTTCTTCATCCCCAGGTGCCCCCGACTTGAGAAGCGCAGCTGCCTCGCCAACCTCCATGGCATGGAGCCGCCGCTTCTGTTCTCTCTCCAGTTCCGTCTGCTTCTCTTTCCCGCGCACCAGCTGCTGGGCCGATACCGCTTCGATTTCGTATTCGTCATCGTCATCCCCGCTATCCTCATCGCCACTATCAATTGTGAGGGTTGTAGGATGTGGCGATGCTGACCGCGTGCCGGTGGTTGCAGGTGAGTGTACATTGGACGAAGACCGGGTGGGGTGGTTGCGTGTATATGGCTTGATCGTTGGATCAAAAGCCGCGGGTAACCCGATCGCCGCAGCGACCCGATGGGCTTCCTCATCGGGCGAAATGCCCTTCTCGAGCTCGTACAAGCTGCTAGCTTCGCTATCAGCCTCATGCTTTCCAGCATTGTGCGCGAGCATATTGGCATAGCTCTGTCGGCCCGGGTCGTGCGTCCGCTTCTCCTTTTTCTTCTGGCGCTTGTCGTCTGGCCGAACGACAACGACCGGGACCGGACTGTACTGCAAACAGTACTTCGAAAACGAGTTGCGAGTGTTCATGAGACCTTGAAATCCGCCGAGGGAACGACCTTTCGTTCCTACGACAAGCATCGACGGTTGATGAACATGAAGCTAGTCAGTCCGTTAGCCACCATATCAAGCAGACACAGAGAGAAAACACGCACCAACTGTTGGAACGTCGCGTGCAGTTTCCCAACTGCATACTCCAAGACGATACTAATCGCCTTGTTCTGCTCATTCTTCTCTTGTATCGCCTGCAACAGCTTCTTGGCCTCCTCTTGATAGCCCTTTTCGCTGTTGCGGGACGGACTCTCCAGAACTCGCACGCAGACTACTTCATCCCCGTCATCGACCATGTTGTTGAGCAGCCAAACCAGCGCATAATCGGAATAGGCATGCTCGTCCACACCCACCATGAAGGTGCGGGACCTCCTCGAGGGCTGGTACCCTTGGTGTCTGACATGGAGGGTCAAGGATAAGGCATTGTTCTTCGTCGCTTCGCCAGCGGGAAGATTATCGAAGCCAACGTGCTGTCGAAACCTGTGCGGGGGGAGGGGACTCTCTGTTAGCGTGGCCATCACACCAATGTGGATCGATTTCGTGACTGTTGCAAAGTCCGCCAACTTGGGGCGTAAAATTCAGAAGCGGTAAAGACGTGCTCAGCTACGGGGGGGAAGGCACAAGACACGCGAACAAGGCACTCGACCCTGCGCGAATTTGGAGTAAGATTCTGCACGCCACAAGTACCTGAGCAAGTCTTGGTCTTGAGAGAGACGATGCAGAAAAAATGCATGGGATGTGCATGAGTCCCGGCTAACGATCTCGAACGAACGATGGCGCCCAACCCGTGAGTGAGGGGGCGGGGGAGCGCAGGCAGTGGCAGGTCCGGCGGCGCCCGCCTCCCGTTCGCCTGAGAGCTCGAGCATATGACATTCTCGAGCAGCAAGCCCAGGTGGGCTCTTGGTGGGGTGGCGGGGTCTAGAGCCAAACGTTGGCGAATAAGCTCGTCCCGGAGACGACAGCGGCTCTGCGGTTGCGATGGTGTGGGAGCCCTGGCGAGGAACGTTTTAACCGCTGCAGGGCCACCAGTCGATGCATGATCCGCATCTGATCTTGCGCGCTCTCCAAATCGCGAGGGACTGGCGAAGCTTGTCGCTGCATCTTTGAACAGCTGGACGTCTCGGTGAAGACCATCCGGCGTGGCAGCAGTCAAGCGCGATGACGCAAATAACGGATCCACCAAGGCGTCATGGCAGGACTGGAAGCGGCCTCGGCGGCGGACCCCGGTCTGAATGTTGCCTTGAGATTTGGAGAACGAACGCCATCGCAAACATCTCCAACTCCCACCGTTCACGGCGCATCTCCTCCACAGTCATATGCAGAATGCTGAGACTAGAACATGCGCCAATGGTAACCCCCATGGTCGCGAACGCCACTTGGACGTGTATGAGAACAAAGCAGAAGAACCACTTACTTCACTGGCGAAGGTGATGACTCCCTCAGTCTTCTATTATCCGTCTTGCGCGGGAGACCTTGAGGGAGCGAAGGGTTTCGCGGCGATCGAAATGATACCGACGCCGAGGACGACTTTCTGGATAGTCTGTGGCTATCGTTATACGAGGGCCGCGGAGAGTCTGTCGACCCATCTGGGCCTGCCGCAGATCCTGATGTTGCTGTACTGGGCGCAGTCGAAGTGCTGCTCGACGGAGGCGCATCGATCTTTTGACGAGTGTCCTGGCCAGTAGCCGTGGCTACCTGTAGCTGCTTCTTTCCAGCAGCAGCGACGCCAAAGTAGTCGTTGGACTTGGACACTGCGGGTGTCTTGGGAGACACGTCGGAATCGGGGCTTCTCACCGTCGAGGGCGACGACGAGGACGAAGAGGGGATCACATTGTTGGTCGAAGCCCTCTCAGCCATGACAGGCTGGGCTCGGGAAATTCGGGGTGTGGTTGGTAACGATGGAATCGTAGACGGCCTCGCGGAGAGGCCAGCAGGTGTTATTTGTCGACAACGAGCATTGACGATGGACACAGAGTCTCAAAGGCTTCGCAGACGACCGGGTCTGACCAGTCGATGCGGAGGTGCAAGACGAATGGGAGTCAGCAGTTGGCGGGGGTTGCCTGTGTAGCGCGGTGTTATCGATTGGATCAAGGCGGGATCCAGCAGTCGAGAGGGGTGGTTCGATTTTCGATTCGATCGAATAATTATATGATGCGATTGAAGGCAAACCTCGTAGGCTTGATTGACAAGTGGAACAGGACGGCGAGGCAGGCGTGTAGTGGTCAAGGAACGACTTTGGAAATCGGTGGAAGGTGCGATGACCTCCCGACCAGGGCGCGTCGGAAACGGGAAGGGAAGGTTGGTTTTATGGCGTCACGCCCCCCAAAAGCTTTGGCAGTGAAAGAATTCGTCGGACGGCCACATGTTGATGGCGTCGCCAAGGTCTGGCCAAGACATGATGGGGATCAATAAGCCGAGAGCTTGGCTGACTTGGCCGGCACCCCAGAGCGCCCTATTCTTGGGTGTCGTAGAGATCACGGCTCGAGCTCCTCGGTGTCGGCGTCCAGACGACACAACACCCTTTGCGCTCATTTTTTGCCATCTTTCTGCTCAGCGGCGAATAAAGCTCTCGTCAACGACAATGAAGCTGGAGTGGAACCCCCAGAAGCTCCCAAAGTTGCATACCTGGGAAGGGGTGCTTGTTAGTCAGCCAGCAAACAGCTTCAGTCAACAGCAAACCCCCGCTGTCTTCCTGGTGCTAGCCGCATTGTGTTTGGTCCGGTGGGAGCTGAAGTCTGAAACTCTGCTTCCGTCCACCTCACCGTCCTTGCGGGGAGGGGCGACCAGAGGCGCGTGACATTCAAATTCCCATGGACCAGTCCAGCCCCTGCTCACACATCCCGATCCAAATCTCTAGCCCAATCTCGTCAATCCTGCAAACCCACCCCACGATTTCACCATCGTGTGTCCTCTCACAAGCACATGTGTCCGCCTGCAACGACACGCCCTGTACGGCAACCACGACAAGCTAAGCTTTCGATCTGGACAAGACAAGAGCCCTTGGCAAAACCTTCGTCCCGCCTCCCTCCCGCCGTCCCTCTTCCAGGTTGTGCTCGTCGCACCTGTCCCACCGTGCTCGGTGCATGCGTCCTCCGTGTCTCCTCACGGATTACGGGTCAAGTTCAAGCACCAACCTACGACCGGACTCGCTCCACGGGGGTTGCTACCGGCCTGCAAACACCCAAGACCCGCGGATGCAATCCGTCGGGTCCACGGCATTCCCAAGGAGGTCCTTCTTGCTTCGCCAAGCAGCTAGGCAGTGGGGTTGTCACCGTCAGCGAGTATCGAGACTCGTCGTCCATTATCGCCATGAAATCAATGTGGGGAGGCTGCGCATCTCCCTTGCCCGGCGGTAGGGTATCGGCCAGTTGGACAGTAGGTTTATTTGATTGAGTATCAAGACGCTCAACACCACATCCGACATATGTCGGAAGCTGGTCGACAGAGCAGGAGGGAGCTACAATCCCATCCCACCTCACCCACACTCGAACAGCTTACCCCAGCTCCAAGCTCCCAGCTCCTCCAAGTTCCCCGCTGCGTCGGCCATAGAGGTGCATTCCACTGCAAAAGAGGGTGTGAACCGCCAGCGCGTCCACACCCCGGAGCGCATGCCACCTGGTTCTGGTTGTCGAAAGAGCAACCAAAACCGGGAGTCCAGGTCTTGGAAACGGGTGGAGGGTCAGAAGGTCCTGCATACCGTCCAGGGTCATCAATGATGTGGCCATATCAGACAGGTCCATCTATCTCGAGCTTCCCTCACCAACACTCCCCCTCCATCCACACCAAAGCTAGCTACCCCCAGAACACACGCTCGGCACAGCTTGCAGCAGCTCTTGCTTTCTTTGCTTTTTTTTTTTTTTTTTCGCGGGGCTCGCATATGCACGCCCCGCCGACAGCTCGTCAATCAGCATTGCAGCTCGTTTTGCAGCAAGATACCCCGAGGGCCGACTTACAAGAAAGCAGATAAAGCTGCATGGCTGGGCGCTAGTGGGCCACTTGGTGACAACGGGGCGGACCTAGATCGTCTGGGACGAGTGGAGCGTCTAGGTCGGAGGCCTCCAACTTGAGCCTTGCGGGCCTTTTTTTTTGGTTCGGCTCGTGGAGCTATCTAATGCTGATGCTTCCGAATTTCAGTGTGTCATCGGCCTTGGCTCTGCTGCCGGCACGGGGATTTTGCACCGAGCCTAGGCTCGTCTCCCGTCTTCTCTGCTACTCTCTAGCGGGCGGGAGCGGCAGCGAAAATCATCATTACGGTCTCCTGATACCCATTGACACGTTCACACAAATGGCTGCGAGCATCGACTGGCATGAACAATCATCAAATTTATCGTTAGCCTACGCAACGAGTCACAATCGCTGCTGTGGGCCTTTGTTGTCTTGTAAACCCGCCTTCTTCAAGGCCGGAGCCAGGGGCGAGCCCGGCCTCCGTGAGTCCGTGTTTTCTCTCCCTCGGCCTATTTCGGGGTCGGCAAGACCCTCGGTAGGACCCACTCATCTCCGTAATTGCCGGTTATTTTCGTCATCTCCGCCGTTGCCCCTTTCGTGATTGAGGACGCTCCGTAACCCATTGACGCCTAGTAGTATGCATATGCTGCTGACCCAGAATCGCAGCGCCTACCTAATACTCCCAGATTACAAAGTCGCTAAAACGGAAGTGCGACAGGCACCCATCTGCTCGTATAGCGGCCCAGATCTCGGACCGCCCCTCAAGCATACGTACGCGAGAGGTTGCGCAAATACCAGTCCACCAACTTGCGCCCAACCTTTGCCTCGGAAATATGAATGAGATCCTGCGTTCTCGTGTCAGCGTTGTCGTCATATCCGTTAGGAAAGGCACTTACACCCTGCAGGGCATAGTCGAGATCGCTGACGTTCACCAATTCACCCTCGAGGAGGCTGCCGTCAGTCCAGCGCAACTGCTTGGTGCGCTGCTTGTTAACCAAGAGCCACGAGCGGAGCTCCTCGTCCTTGACGTCCAGGAAGCCGGCCAACTTCTTAAGATCCATAGTCGTGTAGAGGCGGAGATAGGACTTGACAGTGGGACTCCACATATTGGTCTTAACCTCATCCATGAAGACGGACAGGTGGTGCTCAACAGGGTCGATGTTGGACTCCGGGTTGTCAAAGTCTGGGGGCACGGGGGAGATGAACTTGGGGCAGGCAGTCCTGAAGAGCTCCTCGAAAATGGGCAGAGACTCAGGGCCGCCCTTCTGGAGCTTCAGGAGCTGGTCGCCATACTTCTCCCGGAGGGCCGTGTGGATGGTGTCATCCAGACGAGTGGGGTGGAAAGCCACGCAGATGGCGATCAGCGCATACATCTGCTCGTTCTTCTTGGTGATCGAGTCGTACTGGGCACTCTTTTGGAAGTTCTTGGTCCGCGAGACGTACACCAGGATGTGGCTGAACATGCGGATGGCGTCGCCGTAGCGGCGCATCATCATGTAGGAGAAACCCACGTAGTAGTAGGTTGTGAAGTGAGCGGCCATGACGCGGGCAAACATGGCCTTCTTGTTGAGCTCGATGTCATCGAGCGTCTTAAGCGCGAGACTGAAGTCTCCGAGAAGGGTGTGGACCCGGAGCAGGCCGATGATGGAGAAGTAGCCGAGCATGCGGTACAGGTTCTTGGAACCGTAGTCGCCGGCAACGGTCATGGGGTCCTCGCCGCGCTTCATGGCCCCAAGCTGCTCGGAGATCTGGGATCGCTGGATCAGCGAGTACAGCACGTTGAGTACGCTGTAGCAGCCCCATGTGTTCGGGTTCTCCCGCAGCATCTGGATCTCCTCCTCATTGTTGCCTTGCCGTGCGATCCTCGCGCGGTATGATGAGAAGGAGTTGAACTGGTAGATGAACTCATCGATGACATCCCACGCCCAGTAATACTGCCAGCAAGAGGTTAGATATACCAAAACACCTTGAGCCAGACGAACGGGCAACATACGGATGGGGGCTCCAGGTCGACGGGGCCCTCGGAGTTGAGGATAAAGTGGAAGAGACTGCAGTACGAGTCGTAGCTCTGGAACTTGACCTCGAGCGGTGCGGAGAAGTCGAGCGGCTGGGCGGCCTGGGCTAACCGGGCCTGAATGTCGTCGGTCTGTTGGGCAAGGAGCGAGCCGGAGGGCTCAAGTTCGTCCAGGCCATCCTCATACTGGACCTGTTCTTTGTAGTCGGCAACAAGGGCATCCTCCTCAACATCGCTATCGTCCTCAACGGCGCGGACGGGCGCCATGCCGTTTTGGAAAGTGCTCATGGTGATTGACGAAAGCACCCTAGGGTCGAGCGCGTAGTCCTCGGGATGGTTCAGGTGTGGTCGTGGACCGGAAGTGGGAGTGGGCGGTGCGATGTGGCGGTCGCAGAAGCCCGAAGTCGCGAAATCGAGACGCTTTCCTTGGCGGGGCTCAATTTTTTGTGGTTTGAGGGGCCGGGTGGCAGTGGCCGCAAAACACTTTAGGGTTTGGTGCGTACGGTACGAAATCAGACAAAGGATTGGATGTGCGGTCCGATAACGATAAGCCCCACCCAGCGCAAACGGACCCCGCCAATTGATTGTCGAGGGGCAGCGGTGGTAAGAGTCTTCGCTGGAATCAAGTGCAAGGGGTGATTCAATATGATTCATTGGTATTTTATTTGGTATCGTCAATCAAGAAGCAAAGCACTTATACGTACACGAGGACTTGTAACACCCTTCATAACACCCCTTCACCCTGTTTGGATCCGATTGGCATCAACCATACGCCAGCTTGACCTTACGGCCGCTGCCTCGTCGTTACTGCCTCGTTCTGTATCTTCCCGGGTCTGAGTCAACTAGACAAAGTTCTAGTTCAGAAACCATCAGACCAAGTGAAAAACATTCGCGCCAGCCCCGGAGTTTCTGTGATTTTTAAAAGGCCTGGAATTATCGTTCCAAGAGCTAGAGAAATCTCTTCAACTTCTTCAACTTCTCCCAGGACAAGACAAGTGTGTTTACTTGCCAGGTTGAAGCTCTCTTGCTTGACATCAAGGTGTTAGTCATACACCGGCATCGCCACTGTTTCATTACCACCCGCGACAGGCCTTCTCATCGCGTGTTTCGCTCTTACCCAAACAACACCTGCAACACACTTCAGACCTGTCAAAATGCCCGTCGTCAGCCCAGAGAAGCTAGCCAAGCTTCAGCAGAACGCCGATGATGTGCGGAATATCTGCATCCTCGCTCATGTGGTAGGTGCCACCATTCTTTCAAGTATTATGTTGCACGAAGACTTACTTAACCCCAGGATCATGGCAAAACATCGCTCACAGATGCTCTCCTTGCCACAAATGGCATCATCTCACCGAAACTCGCCGGCAAGATCCGGTATTTAGACTCTCGCCCAGATGAGCAACTACGAGGTATTACCATGGAGTCCTCGGCCATTTCGCTCTACTTCTCCATGTTGAGAAGATCCAGCCCGGATGCAACACCCGAGGCCAAAGAATATCTCATCAACTTGATCGACTCTCCTGGCCACATCGATTTCAGCAGCGAAGTATCCACCGCTTCACGCCTCTGTGACGGCGCGGTAGTTTTGGTGGACGCCGTCGAGGGTGTATGCAGCCAGACCGTGACTGTTCTCCGACAAACATGGACAGAGAAGCTGAAGCCCCTATTGGTTATCAACAAAATCGATCGTCTCGTTACTGAGCTCAAGATGACTCCCGGTGAGGCCTATATCCACCTCAGCAAACTTTTGGAACAGGTCAATGCGGTACTTGGCAGTTTCTTCCAGGGAGAGCGAATGGAAGAGGATCTCAACTGGCGAGAAAGGATGGAGGAGCGAGTAGCTGCTGCTTCAGCAAAGGAGAGCAAACTGGCAGACCAACAAACCGAGTCAGGGGAGTTGGAGTTTCAAGAGAGGGACGACGAGGAGCTCTACTTTGCGCCGGAGAAGAACAACGTTATTTTCGGCAGCGCCATTGACGGATGGGCATTTACCGTGAGGCAATTCGCCGGCCTCTACGAAAAGAAACTCGGCCTCAAACGAAGTGTCCTGGAAAAGGTCTTGTGGGGAAACTATTACCTTGACCCGAAAACAAAAAAGGTCTTGGGGCCAAAACATCTAAAGGGGCGAGCCCTCAAGCCTATTTTCGTCCAGTTAGTGTTGGAGCAGATCTGGGCCGTTTACAGCGCCACAATGGGAGACAACTCAAAGGGAGATCCGGTGCTCCTGGAGAAGATCACAAAGTCGTTAAATATCACCATTCCCCCGCACATTCTTCGGTCCCGGGATCCAAGACTACTCCTGACCACGGTCTTCTCCTCGTGGCTTCCTCTTTCGGTAGCTCTGCTCGTTTCGGTCGTTGAGTCTCTGCCCTCGCCAAGAATATCTCAAGCAGAGCGCATTCCAGAACTTCTCCAAGAGACCCCAGGGGCAGACCATATCGACCCTAAGATCAAGGATGCCATGGTTTCATTCAAGCAGTCTTCCTCAGACCCCATGGTGGCCTATGTCAGCAAGATGGTGTCTGTCCCGGAGAGCGAACTACCAGAGAAAAAGCGTCGGGGCCAGCAGCAGCTCAGCCCAGAAGAGGCAAGAGAGCTGGCAAGACAAAAGCGTGCTGAGGCTGCCCGCGCACAAGCGAACCCTGAGACCGACATGGATGACCTGGCAGCTGCATTTACGGGCGCTTCTCTGGAACCCACGGTACGCGAGGTTGAAGAAAAACAAGCCGAGCCCGAGCATTTGATCGGGTTTGCTCGTATCTACTCTGGAACACTGTCTGTGGGCGACGAGATCTACGTTTTGCCTCCAAAGTTCACACCCCGCGACCCGCACGCTTCCCCCGAGCCCAAAAAGACAACCGTGACCGCGTTGTACATGCTCATGGGCCGCAATCTCGAGTCACTGGACTCGGTCCCCGCCGGTGTCGTCTTTGGAATCAGGGGTCTCGAGGGTAGCGGAATCTTGAAGTCTGGGACCCTCTGCAGCCAAGTCGAGGGCGCAGTTAACCTCGCGGGTATTGCCAACCTGGCCGGCCGACCCATCGTTCGAGTCGCCCTCGAGCCCGTCAACCCTGCCGATCTCGACAAGATGATCAAGGGACTCCATCTTCTTGTTCAGGCCGACCCTTGTGCCGAGTATGAGCAATTCTCCACCGGCGAACACGTCCTCTTGACAGCAGGCGAACTCCATCTCGAGCGCTGCCTGACTGATCTGCGAGAGCGGTTTGCCGGATGCGAAATCCAGCCCAGTGCCCCGATTGTGCCCTATCGTGAGACCATCGTCCGATCCGAGGAAATGCGGCCGCAAGTTAACAAGGAGCTCGGCCGCGGTGTGGTCGTTGGCACGACCAGCTCCAAGCAAGTCACGGTCACCCTCCGAGTGAGGCCCCTGCCCACCGATGTCACCGACTTCCTCCTTAAAAACTCAGGTGGCATCAAGGCCCTTTACTCAGGTCGTAAGGCCGCGGGCGACTCCGACGCCGGATCGGGGGAAGATAACAGCACACCCCAAGAGAAGCTCGAGGAAGACGAAGACCTCACTCAAGCGACTAAGGTCCTCTCACCCGAAGATCTTGCCAAGCAACTTCAATCCCAATTCGACGCCTGCAAAGAACGCGAAGGCTGGAGATCCATCGTCGACCGCATCGTCTCGTTTGGACCGCGACGCACCGGTCCCAACCTTCTCATCGACGCCACCAAAGACCAATATTTCACCCACGCCTTCTCTTCCACCCCTGCATCCAACCCCATCGACGACTCCAAGCTCCAAGCCAGCGACCTGACCGACAAAGTCGTGTACGCCTTCCAGCTGGCCACCCACCACGGGCCACTTTGCAACGAACCAGTCCAAGGTATCGCCGTCTTCGTCGAGGACATCACCATCACCGAGACAGAAGAGGACATCGCCGCCCGCGACCGCGCAGGCCGTCTAACGGGCGAAGTCATCAAGACCGTCCAGCAATCCATCCACAAGGGCTTCCTCGACTGGTCGCCCCGCCTCATGCTCGCCATGTACTCATGCGAGATCCAAGCAAGCAGTATGACCCCCATTCCTCTATCCATCTTGAAGACTTTGTTACTAACGCCCATTCCAGCTGAAGTCCTAGGCCGAGTCTACGACGTCCTCACCCGTCGTCGCGGCCGCGTCCAATCCGAGGCCATGAACGAAGGCACCCCCTTCTTCACCATCCAGGCCCTCCTCCCCGTCGCCGAGTCCTTTGGGTTCGCCGACGATATGCGCAAGCGAACATCGGGCGCCGCACAACCTCAGCTCATCTTTGCCGGTTTCGAAGTGTTGGACGAAGATCCCTTCTGGGTGCCCTTCACCGAGGACGACCTGGAGGATCTGGGTGAGTTTGGCGATCGCGAGAACGTGGCGAAGCGGTACATGGATGGTGTACGAAGACGCAAGGGACTGCTTGTTGAGGGACGCAATGTGGCGACGGATGCGCAGAAGCAAAAGACGCTGAAGAGGTAGATAGAGGGAGGGGTGTTTGCGTTGTAGACAGTTGGATATAGGGGTATCCATGCATCACATAGAGTCATGGAGCCGAATGTGTTGAACGTGTCTTCGTCAACAGAAAGGATCTTGGTTGGTCACCATACTGGTTGTTTGCCAGGCAGCGGTGATCGTTGCTTTGAGGCCTTTGGGTTGTGTGTTGACATCCCAAGAGCATGAGTAAAGAGCTTCACTTCCAAGCACTGAGGCGTTAGTCTGGCCTTTCAAGTGACGACTTATTTGTTATCACAAAATTCGGTCAAAACATAGTCTCATTGAGTTTTGTCTTCGCTATCATTCCCCGTACCCATTTACCAGACGTCTAGACCACGTGAAAAGCATCATTGCCAAAGACAGGATTCCTTTCCTGCAGTCAGCAGCAGACGTCCCCTCATATCTTGCGGTACAAGCTGCATGATATGCATCCCCCGTCTAGATGGTAAACGATGCTGCCCCAACTTTTGTTCGGTCCACCCGATCCCAGTTCATAAAGGATCCAGATATCATGTCGTCAACCGAAAAAAAAACCATGAGACGGGTATGGCCAGGCACCCATCGGTAAAGACGGGCTGCCGAAACAGCCTGATCCCTCCCTTAACATATGCCCTACCCTGCCCATTCCCAGAAACAACAAGCAGCAAAAGGATGACGCCCCCACGCCCCACAAACCAGGCAAAGGATACCGTAGGTCCCTCGCAAAACCGCCTGTCGTCTGCCGCTGTTGAGAGACCTGGAACCCATGAACACCCGCAGAGAACATGTTGTAACCTCTCTAAAAGCGTGTCGTGTAACCCGGATGACACCCCAGAGAACCGCAGTGCAAAAATGCATACTTTTCTGAGATGCTGTGCAAGGCGCAAGGAAGAAAGGACGGATTCGGAAGAGGGCCATGCAGAAAATGCGGAGAAGGACCGGATATATGTACGGAGAAAGGTCGCCAGCAGGCTATCCAAGGCAAAGACGAGAATACGCTCTTGTAGAGCAATAACGCCAGTGCCCGAGACCAATGGGAGAGACTTGGCCGCAGATGTCATGGAGGCCTGGTGATGATTGCGGTTGACGGAGCCAGGGTCGACTCCCTAAGAGGTCAATCACAAAGTGGCGGCGACGGAAGGGGCGTTAACGTATTGTACATTCAAGGGCGACCGCCACGACGGCCCTTGGTAGTGGCGACTGTGGTCCAGCCGTCCTCATCAACCGGAGTGGCAGGAGCCTGGTCAGTGGTCGGTGACTGGGGCTGCTGGCCGGGGCCGCTGCCATTTGCGCGCGGAGCACGTCCGCCGTCGTTACGGGGGCCTCTCGGAGCACTTCCACGGCGAGGGCCGCTTGGGATGGATGGCGAAGAACGGCTGCCGCCCGAGCTCGACCGCCAGTTGCCTGTCTCGAAAGCCCGCGACTTGGGGTTGGAAACAGTGTCCTTAGGCTCCTTAGGCTCGCGGGAGCGGACAGGCAGCTTCTGCTCAGAACCACCGTTGGCCGAAGCGGGAGCCTCCTGGGATTCGGCACTCTGCGCCGGAGCCTCTGCCTCAGCAGCCTGGGCTTCGGCCTTTGCGGCAGCCTCGGCCTCTGCTTTCTCCGCTTTCTCTGCAGCCTCCTTGGCGGCAGCTTCCTTGGCCAAACGGCGCTCCTCCTTGGCCTTCTCATCAGCCTCCTTCTTCTCTTTGAGAGCTTGGACACGCTTCTCCTCAATCTCGCGCTCACGAGTGGCGGTATCGATGGGTCGAGCGGCACCGAAGGGGTTGCCCTTGGGGTCCGATGCGGACAGTGCGGGTGACAGTACAGCAGGTGCCTCCGAGACCGTGCGCTTGGTGAGATTCAACCTGGGGCGACCAGCAGGTTGCACAGCAGCCGGAGCGGGCGATGGGGGGGCCTCGCTACCCTCCCGAGACTGACCAGGGGATTTAGCGGCGGCATCGGGACGCATGCTGGCGCGCCACTGCATGTCCTTCTCGGCAGCGGTGGGAACACGCTCAGGACGATCGGCTGCGAACTCGCGACGGGGAGGCCGGGAACCATCGCCGCCCTGACGACCCTCGCCCCAGGCAGCCGGGGACGCTCTCCTAGTGCCACGATACGACTCGGATCGGGTTTCCATACGGGGGGCGCGGGAACCGTCACGGGATTCGGTACGCTCGGGAACGGCGGCGGGGGAGAGAGGACCCTTACGCTCCCAGTTGCCGAAGTCTCGGACTTTCCCGTCGTCGTGCTGGGGCTCGCGGGGAGGTCGACGGTCGCCGAAATCACCTCCGCCTCGTCTGTCGCCGAAGTCGCCACGTCGCTCACTACCACCACGGCCTGGGAGGTCTTCGAGAGGACCACGGCGCGCACCCCAATCCAGGGTTGAGACATCACGGAACTCACGGCCATCGCCTCGGTCCTTCGCTGTAGCACTCGTCAGTCTCATCCTCAACTGTTGGAATTGGACCACAACATACGTGGGTCAGCAATCTTGATCCTGATGCTGCGGCCCTGGAAGTTCTGTCCATCTAGGGTCAAGGCCTGCTTCAGGCCCTCGACATCCTCAAACTCAGCATAAGCGAATCCCTTCGGCCGTTGCTGCTCACGGTCCTCGATGATGCGGACGTTTACGATGTTGCAGCCGTCGAAGAACTCGGTGACTGTCTCGACAGTAGCATCGTACGAGAGGTTGCCGAGATGAGCGGTGTAGGGGGGCTTGGTGGGCAAGGTCTGGGGAATGTTATCGCGGAGGGAGTGGTAACCTGCAATCACATTGTTAGGAGGTGAAAACAACCGGTGTCGCAATGTCAGGAGAGTCTCATACCACGGTCCGCATAGGAGCTGCCGCCGCCGCCGCCATACGAGGTCAAACCGGAACGGCCAGGACGGTCGGAGGGAGGAAGGGGCTGGGTGCCTGTTTGCGATCGGTGGTTAGCTGCTGCGGGAGTGGTCGGCAGGAAGGCGGTAAGAAGGTCGACGACGACCCTTCTACAGGACAATAAATTATCACGACGATATAGACTTACCAATGGTATCCTCAACCTCATCGGCCCATGAGCCGCCGCCGCCGAATGCTGGGTTGTGGTGTTAGCCCATATTCAACCCGCCGGAATGGCAAATTCCAGGATGGTGTGCCTTGGCATGGAGGGGAAGGGACACTCACAACTGTCATTCAAAAAATCGCCCAGGGAAAGCTTCTGGACTTCCTTCTTCTTGGGCGCTGAACACACAGGTTAGCGGGAGGATATAGAAAAGACAACAGCAGAGGGAGCTGTGGGTGTGCAGCGGTGCTCACCCATGATTGCGGTTTTTAGCCCACGCGCGACGACGTATTATCGCAGCGCGCAGAGAGGAAAGCGGCTGGCCGAGATGCGGGTCTCGGCTTGTGTTGTCGAAGGTGCTTCTTCGTGAGGAAACTGGCTATCTGTTACGCCAAGTGCAATTGCAGATGGCACAGATAAATCGAATTCGGGGGTACGCGATTGCAGCCCGAATACACGGACAATCGGGTGGAGGGTTGAGGTTGCGGGTGAAAGCAAAAATCGAAGTTCGATGGGAGGAGGGAGGGCTGACATTTTTTTGCATCGGCAAGGAGTGGGCGGTGGTCTGCGAGGCGCTAACCGAAAGAATACTAGCGCAGTTCAGGGGAAGCATCTTTGGCGACCCGCAGGGCCAATCTGTGAACTCTCATCGGTGGACTTGGAGCTTGACTTGAAGTCGACGAACAAACAATCAACTTTGAGTCTAAATTTATAGATTTGGGCATCTTCCCCCAATTTCCCGGCGGATTTCTTAATTTGGTGCTTGGGTGAGGAGAGCTTTGGCATAAAGTTCTGTTCAAAAACCGTTTCCCACTTCGATCATGAAGAAAGTCGTCGCCCCAAAACCAGAGGGGACGCCAGAAGGCACACAGGATGGACGCAGTGTGCCAGTGTCTATTACAAGCCCAGATCAACAAAGGGAACTGGAGCACCGGGAAACATCAGGGGAGACTCCGCCGGGGACACGAAACAAGAGATCGCTTCTCCCACCTGAAATGATGAACATCATGGTCCCTTCACTCAAAGTTGGTGCTGCAACTGGTGAGCATCTAACAAACCTCTATTTTGACTGAATCATCAGATTTCTAACCACCATGCGCCAGGTGCGGCCGGGCTGTTTACGGGAGCAATCACAGGCATCCTAACTTCTTCACCTCCAGCACTCACCGCAGCGGTTGCCGGTGGCCGGTGGTTTGTTCTTGGTTCCAGCTTCAGTGGTGAGAAGGTAGCATGAATAAAGGTTAACGGCACACGTTAACTCTCTCCAGCTAGCCGTTCGGTCGCACTGAAAGCCTTCACCAGAAAGGGACAAACCGAGCTAGGGCCATCAGACGCGCTTAAGGCAAGCGCTGTTGCCGGTGGCTGTACGGGCATGGTTGCGGGATTGTTTAGTAAGTCGTCCATATCATCAAGGAAAAAGGTGCCAGTTTCTAATTATCCTTCAGGGGGGCCGAAACACATTGTTCCAAGCATGATATTATTCTCTTTGTTTGGTGGAGCAGGCCAGTACATCGCGAACAAATTCGAGCGGGCTCCGAGCTCGGAGCCGTCCAAAGGCTTCTTGCATTCTAAATGGAGCCCTGTCACGTTTATGACAGACGAGGAGTACGAGACGATACTCCAAGAAAAGTTGCTTCGCGTCGAGGCCGAGATAGCTGTAATCGACGATAACATCAAGGAGCTGCGAGATGCCGAGAAAGTCAGCAAGCAACAACCCAATACACCAGAGCAAGCCCCAGAATTCCAAACGGCTGCGTCAAGGGCGCCAAGTGACAAAGGTTCTTGACGTGGCCGGAGCGTCGAAAGAGAGATTGCTTGGATGCACCGGTTTACTATTACTTTGTAACTACTCTTGGGCTGAGCTATGGCCGCGATTTTCCGGAAATATCGAATGTTTCTGTGCTCCGCCTGCGGCTGTAGCAACGGTTTGAGCCATGGTATAAAAACCAAGTTGTTATTTTAGATCGGGAGACCGCGTGAACTTTCACGGGGGTTTTGCGGTAGGTAGCCAGTCTCAAGGGAAAGGCTATCAGCGTCCCCAAGCAGCACTTTTCAGATCCTGGGATGGATCAAAACAAGAACATGGAATTCCCGGAGAGCCAAGCATTGTTGGCTGCAGTAGTGAACGAAATAGAGAAGTCGAGGCATACGATGCTTCCTGTTCGACTCGCCTTGGCCGTTTCCCTCGTGTTTGCTCTCCATGTCGCTGCGCTTTGGTTGGAACGATGTCTGTGATGCTGCAGCGCGAATCTGGGTCAAAGTCTGGAGCTTTGCAAGGCTGTGCCCCTCAACAATCCCTGCAAATTCGAGCCAAGCTTCGAACAGCAAAATCTGTCCACCAAAAGACGTGAACCGGATATTCCCTCCCAACCAGACACCTTTTGATGTTAAGCATTTCAAAAAAAGAGTCTGCCTAAAACCTTTATATATTATTTGCATTTTTTATGTTTAATCTAATGTTTTCTTAATACTTACACTTGAAATACTACATATGTGCGTGTGTTCTGCGTAGTGAACGGCTTTTTTTGTACCCAGCTTCTCGGGCTCAGGACCTGTCGTGGACGCAGGTGCATCCACGAAGCGACGGGACGGGGGGCTTAAATCGGTTCAATGGCACGTCAATACCACGCTGGAATCCTGGCTGTCTTTATCATCAATGGTGCCAGGGAACAACATCCCGCGCAGCTATCGCCCACCTTGTGCATTTCTTCTTCCTCCCTCCCCATAATTTTCCGACGGGGTGGCTCAACGCTGGGTTCCTGATTTTCCGAGTTTTCAATCCCTCCTCCCTGCACTCCATCGACACACAGACACTGACAGATGCGGAGGGCGACTCGAGGGCGTGCAAGGGACAAGGGTTGCTTGGCTGCCGCACGCCGTCAATAGGAAGCTTTCGAGATGGCATTCCGGGCCTTTTTGCGCAAGTGAATTGGCGAGCAAGGAGCAAAGGCCCAGGGACACATGTCTGGCCGTCGCCTGTGCGTTCCTCCACCACACTCTCCCCCATTGCAACGGTTCTGACAAATGGACCCAGCAGGCCGGACGCCCGTTTTCGTGACGTACATGTCGTTTTGCCATGGCGCTCCTTAATCCCACTTTCATTTTCGGCATCCTCGTCCTTCTTTACTTATCGTCGTTTGTCCTCTTCGCAGTCCTCCGTATCGTAACCGGAATATCGATCCAGCGCATCGGCTACTTCTCCCTCCGAAGACTTGCCTACACGCCCCGCGATGGCGTCCGTATCGAGATCCGCGGCCTCGGCCTCAATGTCCACCGGCCGACCTTCGCCCAGCCTACATGGCTCAGCATAGTCCTTAGCGAACTTGTCTTCACTCTCGACCTCCGCGAATATGAGAGTGGCAAGGAGAAGGCCGCCGCGGCCGAGGCCGAGGAGGGCGCTCTCCAAGGCGAGGTCAACGGGGAAGGGGAAGCGGTAGCCAAAACTCCAAAAACACCGGCTCTGCGGCGTGACAACGGGTCTGGTGGGCGCAGCGAGACATGGAGGCACCTTACCAAGATCAAGGAGCGAGTCAAACGTCTTCACCGCAAGCTGAACTGGCTACGGATGGTGGATGTCGTTGCAACCAACTCGGCCGTCAACATTGTGGATGTAGGCACCCTACAAGTTGGTAGCGTTACAGTTGCCGTCGATACCCGCCGGAAAATGGTCGACCGTGCACGATTTTTTCTCCAGGGCAGGACGGAGAGAAAAGGCCACCAGAGACAAGCCGAATGGATCGTCACATTGCGAAGTGTTTTGTTCACGGCGGACGGGAGGGAATCGCTTGAGGTGCTGGACAGCGCTAGCCTCAACATTCATGGGTTTCTCTACGAAGCCCTTGACGGTCTCAGGGATACCGCTGTCGCCCTCAAGCTGGGCCGGGTACACATCCCGTACGACGATGTCCACCACAGCGTCCACCAATACAAGAAGATCCGGTCACAGACTAGTCGCACTTTCGATCAGTCAGAACCGGTGGAAGTCTTTGTTGACAAAGTCATCCAAGAGCTTGACGCCCCCGGGAGCACCAGTTCCGAGCTCATGCAAACGGTCTCGGATTCGAAAGAACTGGCAGGCTCTATACTCAGGGGCATTAAGGAGGTCCAGTTCGCTGTCAGCTTCGTCGGGTTCACAAAAAAGATTGAGGCGATCAAGACCGGTGGCCCTCCCATTCTTTTGAATGCGTCCATGAAGGAAGTCGGTATCGATCTTCATAGGCTTGATCCCAAGTCACCAGCGCATAGGATGTACTTTCCCTCTAAAGACATTGCACACGAGGCTCTGGCTGCCGCCCTGTCCATCTCTATCGGCCTCGACGATGGGCATGGCAAGTCTGATAGGCTCATGTACATTCCCATGGCCACCACCACCGTCCGCACCACTCTACCGTCCAAGACCGTTGAGTTGGCAGACGAAGGCACAGCAGAGGAACGAAACGCGAATATACTCTTCGCAAACTCGGTTGTAACATCGCCGTCAGTCGACCTTGACCCTCGTCACCTTCCACTCCTTTTAGCAATGATGAGGCCGAAGCCAAAGGCACCCAAATCTCGGCAGCAGCACCGACACATGCTCATCTCCCGTCTCCTTCCCAAAGCAAACATTAAATTCTCAATGCACGAGCCCGTCTTAAGGATAGCACTCCCGCCCGTGCAAAAATCCTTTGATCCCGACGAGTTTGACCTAATTATATCGTCCATCTCATCAGTGTCGCTAGATGTGGAATCTTTTCACTCGGCTGTTGAGGACCTCCATTATTCGCTCGCCTCAACCATGAGGGTGCAGACACACAACCTATACTACCAAACATCAGCCGGTGCGAGGTTCGACCTCCTAGAGACGGAAACGTTCGACCTCAAAGTGCAGCTAAACGCCACACCCGACGTGCACGTTGTCGCTACCGGAAACCTCCAGACCTTCTCGGTGAAGATGGTCCGAGAGGAAATAGCGGATGGCCTGCGCCAAATCGTGCGCCAGCTGCGGTTAAACGTCCAGCCAGATAAGAGAACGGCGTCGAAAACGCCCCGAGAATCCAATTTCCTCCGTGCCATGCCTGCCTGGCTGCTGCATTTCCAGCTGCAATTTTCCGACTTTAGCCTCGAGGTTGCAGGCGTGGACAAGGATATCTCTGAAGATTCGAGAGGCGTTGCGATACAACTCGACTCGTGGTCTGCCGAATATCGAGCTCAGAAACTGGATGGGCTACAGCGGCGACCATCACGACGGAGGGCGAGTAGTCGGAGTATGGTGAACCCCGAGGTTGACCTCCTCCGAAGTGTCCCGATGTCCCCAAGAAAAAAGTACCACCACGATGGCGATGGCCGTCGGGTTGTTATTCATATGCGTGGGCTGGAAGCCTTCATGGTTGAGAGCGCCGAAAAATGGGAGGTTGAGCCATTCATCAACATTCCAAAGCTGGAACTAGCATTCTCGACCCTGAGCGACAATCAAGGCCCCGTTCTCCATATACACTCCCATATCCGGACGCTTCTCGTCCAGTACTCGCTCTACCGCCATTACTCAGTGGCCGTCGCGGTCTCGGTTCTTCGCAAGGCATTTGCCAGAGCCAGTAAGGATGCTGTACCCGAGCCAAGCACCCCAACAACACCATCGTTCCAAAGACGGGTAATTGGCCACCTCTCGCCCCCTTCAGGCCGGGGTGTTCCGGACTGGCCACTGGGCGACAATGAGTCAAACAGAGTCAACCATGAACTCGTGTCTGTTGACATCAGGGCAACCCTCATTCAAGTCAAGGCGGAGATGCCAAATGACCCTGCAATGATGCTGCAAATCTACAACATGGAGGCTGGTCGTCAGCGTTGGTCGCCGCCATATCTACAAGCCAAATTGATTCGGCTCTATGCTGAAGCTCCGAGGATGCACCGAGTCTGGGCAAGGATTATTAGTATCAACAATGGCCGTCTCGACTACCGAGAATCGCGCCGAAAGATCTCCAGCGGGGCCGTCCAGGAGGAGCGGATGTTCGATATCGTCTCGGACACGATCCGCCTAGCTGTGCCGCATGAGATGATCATCCACAAAATCTCAGACAACTTCATCAACACATTCAAGGCCGTCCAACAACTCCACCACAGGTTCAAGACAGGCACCAACGAATACATTCTCGACAAGGGGCCCGAGGGGCCTAAAAACGTGCCCAAAATATCGTTGCGGACACGGACACTTCTCTTCGAGCTAGAAGATGGCGCCTTTGAATGGAAGCTGGGTGTCATCTACAGGGCGGGCAAGATAGAGTTGATGCAGCGACAAGCTCGAGAGGAGGCTTTCAGGATTAAAGTTAAGAAGATCCACGAGGCTGAATCGAGGAAGGACTCTACCAAGCTCCGGACACGGTCCGCAGCCCCCGGCCGCCAGTCCCACCCCGCAGGCTCTCATGTTCGGAGTCGTAGCGCCGACGACCAGAAACGGGCAGTCAGCGAAGGCCACCTCCGCGGCAGAAGGCTTCGGTATGATCCCGAGGGTGGTTCAAGTCTCAGTGCGACTGCTCGGGTTTCCATCGCCGATGCCCGACACAACCTCAATGTCCACAATGCACAGAGTTGGAAGCAACGTATCGATCGACACTATGCCATCGCCAAGAATGACATGAAGGATTCTCGTGCCCTCTTCTGGGGCCAGGACGAGATTCCCGACGACCTGGACGACAGCGAACGAATACTGGAGGTTCCTCACCGACCGGCGCTGATGTCGGCCCTCATAAACGACCTGCAGTTTGTCATTGACAAGCCTTCGTTCCAAATGAAGGATCTCCCTGACTTTTTGCACAAAGTCGGCAAAGGCATGCCCAAGGACATGAAGTACGCGCTGCTGATTCCCATGAATGTCCAAATCAATATGGGAGAGGCCAGAATATCGCTTCGAGACTATCCGCTGCCTTTTGTACATGTCCCGCCCACGCGGTCGGGCCAATCAGCTCGGGTTCCAGCCCTGTCTATGAAGACAGACTTTGTGATTGCCGAGGAATTCAGGGGTATCGAGTCGACACGAAAGATCAGGGTTCAGGTTGTCCCTCCACGAAACCTGGACCCCATCATATCCCACGAAGGAAGTTTTGCCATCGACGTGCGGCGAACTGTTGGGCCAGTAAAGTCTTACTCAGACATGAGCATCGAGATCATGACCGCCAACCCGACACGAATAACTTGGGGTCCGTCATACCAGCCAGCAATCCAGGACATGATGATGGCCATCGAGTCGTTCACCAAACCACAACTCGACCCTTCAGACAAGGTTGGGTTCTGGGACAAGATCCGGCTCAACTTCCACTCGCGCATGCGAGTCGCATGGCGCGGCGATGGCGACGTGCATCTGGCGCTCAAGGGAACACGAGATCCTTACCAAGTGACGGGCAACGGTGCTGGCTTTATCATGTGCTGGCGCAACGACGTCAGATGGAACATCCACACGGATGACGATCCCAAGCGCTTCATGACGGTTGACAGTGGTGAATATGTCCTAGCTATCCCTGACTACAGCCACCAGGTCCGCGAGGCTCGTCGGCGCCAGGGAGACGACGAGAGCGTCGCAAGCGATGCCAGCCACAAGGCCGGGGCATCTTTCAAAAAGGTAGTCATGAAGCTTTCTGGCAAGGTGCAGGTTCTCGCTGGCCTCGTGTTCGAGCGAGCCATCGAGCACGGTAACAGAAGCTTCGAGTTCAAGCCACACTATGAAGTCGTGCTCAAATCACCACAGCACGCCAAGGGTACGAAAAGCCAGCCATATGATGCGTTCCGCGGGTTCCGCAGCCAACATATCCACCTCTCAATCGCTGTACGAGCGCCGGTCGACCGCGAATGGTCGGCCTCAAGCGCCGAACCATCGCGAAGCTACAACGCGGTCCATGTCACTCCCCGCTTCTTCACACATTTCTTCAACTGGTGGTCGCTCTTCAGCGGCCCGCTCTCCCTGCCGATTCGCCAAGGATCCTTGTGGCCCGGCAGAGAGAAGAACAGCAAGAAATTCGGGAGACATCTCGCCACCATCAAGTACAACCTGTTGCTCGCGCCCCTCTTCCTCAGCCACATCTACAAGCACAAGGATGTCGAAGACCAATCGGAGAATACCGTCTCAGCAACGGGCATCAAGGTTAGGTTTGATAGCTGGATGCTCGATCTTCACCAGAGGCGCGAAGAGTTCAACACCCGAGACCGTGGGAGAGGGACGCAAGCGAGGACAACGGGCATGAAACTCCATGCCGGCCAGCTTGATCTAGTCTCTGCTGATATCCGCGCCGTGTCAGCCAGTATCCGGGCTTCGACGGCCGAGGCGTTGATGAAGCAATCACTGACGCCTCACCCCACCGAGCAGGATGACGAAGACGACCTATCGCGATTCACCATTCCTGACAACGACCTGACGTGGATCGACATGGATGACTTCGTCGAGCTGGATTGGATCCTGCCAACCGAGCCAAACCCGGACACTAAGATTCTTCCGTTGGCCTTTGCGCCACGCATCACGTACTTTCGGCAAACGGACATCAGCGGCGTTATTGACGGTGATCCCGACAGGAGTAGTCCGTTTGGTCAGGAGCCAACGCACTTGTGCATCATGAGCCAGGACGACGACCCTAGGAGGGTCCAGAGTCAACTCATTCGCCGGCGGCTAGAGCAACTAGACCAACAGATGGAGACACACCACAGGAACCTCGGAGATCTCGAACTCCGCCTCGTCCGTACCGACCACAGCGACTCAGATCTCCGGACCGAATTCGACATACTCAACCGGCATACCGTTGTCCTAGCGGGTAAGAAAACGTTTTTGGAAGGGATGCTGAGGGGTATGTCGCAGAAGGCCGGCTCAGACAGCGACAGTGATGCGTCCTCAGATCTCACGGGCTCTGAATCCAGCACTCAGTCGGCTGTGAACATGGATGATACGCTTGCCGAGACCGAGGGGGAGTTTGCGAGCGACTTCAAGAACCGATTCGTTGTGCACAACATGCAGCTGAAGTGGAACAACACACTGCGAAACATCATACTCCGGTACATCCACCAGGTCAGCCAGCGCCGCGGTTTCGTCTACTACCTCTCACGCCCGGCCATCAAATTCATCCTCGACATTGTCGAAGAGCAAAACAAGTCCAAAACGGCGAAGAGCAGCACTGCCGCGCCAACCAGCGCCACGGCCAACACGCCAGACACCAACGGTGGTGATCGTGACATACAGAAGGACTTTGAAGACAAGCTCCGCAAGATATTAGGGGACGGAAGAAAGTTTTCTACCACGGGTCCCTGCGGAGAACCAATGGAGCAAACAAACCCGTCCATGGCGGACCTTTCGGGCGGTATCGCCGACGAATTTACGCCGCAGAACAGCTACCATGTCCGTTTGATTGCGCCACAGATTCAGCTCCAGAGCGACAAGAACAAGAAGCACGTGGTGCTCATCACGGCCAAGGGCATGGAGCTTAAGGTGGTGGAAGTGCTTGACAAGAGCCGGATCTCGGATAATGTCAGCGGTCTCGTGCAGCGGCGCTTCCTGGTCAACATGGACAGCACGCAGTTCTTTGTGACACACCAGAAGTGGTTCTCAACGCAGCTGGTGTCTATGTACTCGGGCAACACGTACGGTACCCCGGTTGGATCGTCGTGGCCGCCGTGGGTGCCAATGGAGGTCATGTTTGACTTTGAGGCTGATCCGTTCGGGTTCAAGCGCGTCGTCCAGAAGACGTCAGCCATGCTGCGGTATGATAAGTACAACACGTTGCGGCTGAAGTACAACGACGAGGTCAACACAAGCGATAACGCCAGCGTGGCGCTGCACGACAGCACCGAGAGCAGGATGGACAACCTATGGGTTGAATTCCCGCAAGCGCACGCGCTGTGCAACTCATCGCAGTACTATGCCATTTACGTTATTGTGGTGGACCTTCTCATGTACAACGAGCCGCTGGAGAAGACGCGCAACGAGCGACTCGAGAAAATCATGCTGGCGTCTGACTTTAGCGACCTGCGAGGCGCGCCAGAGATGGTGGGGCGGCTGCAAGAGCGGGTGCGGCAGCTTGAGGAGATTAAGACGCACTTCCAGACCAACTCCCGGCTGCTCGACAAAAAGGGCTGGGAGGACAGGCTGTCTGTGGAACGGGACCTGGCCGCGTGCGAGGACGACCTGTTCTTCATGATGAAGGCCATCACGACGTCGCAGAGAAAAGTTGAGAACACGGCAAGCAACGCGCTGCTCAAGTGGAGCATTACGGCTAAGGAAATCGTGTGGCACTTAATCCGAGACACCAACGAGCCGCTCGTAGAGCTCCAGCTCAAGAACGTCGAGTACGACCGGACCGACAACGCAGACGGGTCGCACATCAACCTGATCCAGGTCGGGAGCATCCTGGGCCTCAACCTGCTGCCCGACGCCATCTACCCGGCCATGGTGGCGCCCTATGTCGACGGCGAGGCGGGCGGCTTTGATGGGTCCAAGCCCATGATCCGCGTCTATTGGAACATGCTCGAGGCCATTGCCGGAATCCCCGTCATGGACCACTTTGAGGTCAACCTGTTCCCGCTGAAGATCCAACTGGAGCGCGAAGTGGGCAAGAAGTTGTTTGAGTACATCTTCCCGGGCACTGAGGGCGGCAAGCTATCGACGGGCAAGAATGACTCGCCGTTCATGATCAAGCAGTCGCCGCCCGAAGGCGAGGAGGACGAGGGCGACAACGAGTCGCTCAGCGAATCCATCCGGCTGGGAACGGCCGACAAGGACAAGGACAAGGACCAGATGTCGTTTAGCACGCGACCCGGGTCACTCGAGCTGCGTCTGCGGCCCACGCTGACGTCGGAGCCGGATTCCAGCCCCAGCAAGCAAAATGCGGTTAGCATCCACTCGGGCGAGGGCACGTCGTTCCGCCTCTTCCGCTCGGCCGGCACCGGCAAGTTCCCCAGCAAGAAGCGATCGTATGAGTCCCTCCGCAGCGGGGCCCCGCGCCCCGGCATCCCGCGCACATCGACGGGTCTCTCGTCCAAGGACGGGCTGTCGGCTGCCAGCAACAGCGAGGCGCGGCGGGGCTCCCGGTTCGGGCTACGACACCGGTCGGCAAACGAGGAGGAAAAGACCAAAAAGTCGGACGACCTCACCAAGATGATTGACCGTGCGTCCAGCTTCATGACGTTTGCCTACATCAAGATGCCGTCGGTCGTGCTGTGCCTCAGCTACAAGGGCAAGGGCGACCGCAACATCGAGGACGTGCACGATTTTGTCTTCCGGCTGCCAACGATCGAGTACCGCAACAAGACGTGGTCTAACCTTGACCTGGCCCTCGCGCTCAAGGGCCGTGTTATCAAGGCCCTCATCTCGCACACGGGCGCCATCATTGGCAACAAGTTCTCCAAGCACCGGCCGTCGACGGCGCAGCAGTCCAAGCTTCGCGAGCTGGCCACCTCGTCGGTCCTCCTCGCCACCCCGGCCCTGTCGGCCGACTCAAGAGACAACTCGGGCGACGACTCGTCCTCGCTGTACGGCACATCGCCCGTCGACTTTTCGCGCTCACCACCCCGGTCGATCCGTCGGTCGCAGACTTCAATCCCTGCCCCGTCGGCGAGTAGATCTCCGAGCATCGCTTCGTCCAGATCCCATCGCTCTGGCAACATTGCTGCCGGCGGCGCCGTGACGGTCAACACACAGGCAGCAGGCGCGATACCTGCTTTCCTAACCATGACGCCGCCAACGCCTCAGGAACGGACACCAACCGGGTCAACAGAAGGCGGCCACCGAAGCGCCTTCTCGGGGCTGTTGAGGCCCACCTCGAGTGGAGGATCCAGATTATTTGGGGGACACTATACCCCCAGTATTTCACGGCCGGCAACCAGCTACAGCCAAACTGTTGGGTTCGGCGAGGACCTGGACAGGAGGAAGAGCGCCGGCGGGGGAGGCGGAGGAGGCTTCTTCAAAGACAAGATCAGTGCCTTTACACATCGGCTGAAGGACAGAGAGAGCACCATCGTTGCGAGGGATCAAAACGGCGGGAATGGACGGGTGAGCCTTGAGCGGCGGGAGAGCATCGAGGAGGAAAGGGAGGAAGAGGAGAAGGCAGAGAAGACGGGACTGGTTAGACGATTGAGTCGGAGGGGCTGAGCAAGGAACTACACATAATGTACAAGGCAACTTTCGTTTTACCTTTCTTTTCTTCGTTGAGTTGGGTTCATTAATTTTGGGGGGCTTCTTCTTTTTTTCCTTGCGTTAGATGGCGGCAGCTATTGCATGGGCGGGAACATTGAGCGAGGTAGCATGTTGAGCGGGGTGTTGGCTGGGTATTTAGATATCAATGGATTGGTATATGCCATTCATGTTCTGGGTGTGAGTCGACTTTCGGTCCATCCTCCTCCCTCGAGGCCCTGATGCTACATTGTTGTCCCTGTCTCAGAGACGCAGATGCTACCCAATTTTTTTGAGATGAACACCCTCGACCTGTGGCTTCGGCTCTCCTGCTCTTTCAGGGCCGCGACGTTGGATAAACCCAGATAAATACACACATTCGATCCATTTCGACATTTTGTAACCCCATCTTGGCTTGGGTTCGAACTCGACACCAACCCCGCAGAATTACAACTGAACCTAGTCTGCATCCAGATCTAATTTAGTCCCAGTTCACATTTCAACAATGCTGAACCCAAGGCTCAAAAGGAGTTCTGAGCCGGGTAGAACGTAGAACCGATCCAGGTTCTAAACGTACCTCAACCAGACTTGAGCCCAGTATAAATAAACCCATCTATCAACCTGTTTTTAAACGGGCGTTTTAACCCAGATAATATCTCTCACCTTTATATCACCTGGACGTCATGGTATGGTGTCCCAACCTAAATCCAAACTCGAATCTAAAGGGGGATTATAAAACCCAGCCGCTAACTTTTATAGGAAAAATCTTTCTGACAAGCTCATCAGGCTTTTTCGGCTTGACCGGAGGATCTTATCGGCAAGAGAGACAAGAACATGAACTGAATTCACGCCAAATCCCTCCATTTTCCCCATTACTTCTCGCTCACGGTAGCTTACCCTTAATATGCATAACATACAGCTTGTTGTGTTACACAAGGTTCAGACAGGGTAAAAAGAAGCAGAGCCACATTTGCGTGTTATGTTGCTAGCCCGCCCCATTGTCATACAATGTCCCGCCGAGTTACGAGACGCCGTCCAGTTTAGAAACATAAATTCTTCGGGTATAGATGTATAATAATACCCGGGGTTTCAAGAAGGTCGGTCTGAGATCAACGCACTACGTAACACAACCGGCCGCAAACAAACCGACACCACCACTGTTTACATATCGTCTCCAGATGTAGACCCAGTACCAAAAAGCCAAAAACTTAAGACAATATCTCGTCAAGATGTGGCGAGAAGAACCAAAAAAGGGACTGACGAGAGTGGGATTCGAACCCACGCCCTTTCGGACCACGGATCTGAGTATTCAGAGGGGGATTAAGGGATGATTCCTTAACGTGGCGCCATAGACCGCTCGGCCATCTCGCCTGTTCGATGGAGGTTTGTGGGGATATTTGACTTTTTGTGAGTGTGCGAACATTGAAGTGTGGGAATAGCGAGGATTGGGGGAGGAGGGAGGGAGGGAGGGAGGACCCTGCTGCAGTGTGGATTCGTCTTGAGTCGGGACCTGTGGGTGGGCCACAGAATAGGGGCGGGATAAAGTGTAAATTATACTCACGTGAATAGGTTGGTCATGTTGGCACCCTCCGTAAACGCAAAGACTGACATTCAACCAAGACACCGCTGATAGGACGGGAACTCATATCAGATCTGACGTCCGTCCCTCTTGAACCGCTTATGCCTTGTAGTCGTTGGCGTTGAAACCGACACAAACTTATGCCCAGCGTTGGAATTAACGCTCATTTACATTTCAGGGCACCATGCACAAGCAGAAGTCATCCCACCAAAACCAGCCGCTCAAGTAACTAGTCGACAGAATTATAAACCTGCGTTCGTTATTCGTCTCTAGCTTCTGCCCAATCCTCCGAAGGACGTGCCACTGCTCTAGCAATACCAACACTGGCAAGGTCCCCGAATGGCGAGTGTCTCTTGGTACCATTCGATGAAGCACTGGTGTTCTGCGTGTGACATACACAGACGATGACAGTCCGGGCTACCAAGCCCGTATACAAGCTGTCGATGGCCAAGGACCAACATAGCAGCAACTCTCTTAGGTACCGCTCAATCGCCTTCCCTTTATCAGGAAGCCCACCTGTGTTGTGGCAACGGCATGTCTCCGAACCCGGAGGATTGAGCACATAAGCCATTGGCGAATAATGAACCACAGCCTTGGTATCCTGTTACCCTCATGAGAGGTTGCCTTTGTGGCGTGGCTTCTACCTGGCACGCCGCGACCCTGTAACACTTGGTACAGTTCAAGCCGCCCTGCCTCAAGAAGCCCACAGTAGATGTAGGCCACGAGAGCACACCAAAGAGGCGACGTCAACCATTCATCAACTCACAGTGAAGATAGACTGCAAAGCACTAAGAAACCACATACGGATTACCCCAAGGCACATGTATCCCCAACACCACTTACTCCTCGGTATCAATCATCCAACACCTCGCCTCATCCGGGCCATCCCCTCACTCAAACATACGAATACGACCCAAACCAAACCATCTCGGCATCATTCCTTTCATCACTTCAAAAAAAAAAAAAATCCAAGCTAGTCACCGTTTCCGTTTCGTGCTTTTGCCAAACATCCCCCCTTAGCCAAAAAAGCACACTCCCCTTCTCCCTTCCCCAATACGCCCCATCACGTGTCGAAGCAAACAACCGACATTCACATGCCACATTCATACTGTACCAAAAACCCCTCACAAAACCACACACGATATTATCCCTTGGCCGTAATTGACCGCCGGCATAACTCGCCGTGCAAAGGGAGGGAAACTCCCAAACTCGGTTCCCCGCATCGGCCCGTCTCGCAAACTGCCGACATCTCACCCCCCACTCCCCTCCCTCGGCATCACATCAGATGCTCAGCGTGAGAAACGCGCTTCCTACGTAGCAGACCTCCCATCGCCCGCCAGCTCAGCTTCGCCACAAGCGAACAAGCAAACAATCTCATCATCACGCGACTGACTGACCGAAACGCAAACCGCCTCCATCAACGCCACTTGCTCCACGCCAAGCTCCCCAAACCGCCGCGCCCCTCAGCTGTCCTCACCAAAAGAAGGTGATCAAGTGCCATCAAACGGACAGAGTCGGGAAAAAAAAGCAAACAAACCCGCCACACACCAATGAACTCTTTCGCCCCACCCAAACTGTCGGATTCTCCCAGCTGACTCCAATGACTCGTCAAAAAAAAGAAAACCACACACCCAGAGAGAGAAAGAGAGGCAAACGGAAACGCGCCTTGTCGCATTGGAACGCACACCTCCAACACAAGTTTGGGCCAAGAGGGTGCAGTCCCGTTCTCCCGGGACAGCGCTAGCCCCCCATCAGACTTTGCTTTTTCTTCTTCCCCTCACTTGAAGAAGAAGAAGAAGAAGAAGAAGAAGGGCTGGGCGGGATGCACAGTAGTGTATCCTCGGCGAAACCCGTGAACCTCGACTGCAAACATGGCCACTTGCCACTAGTGTAGACTGATGAGAGAATAAGAAACCCCGAGTACGTGCTGTAAGTCGGTGAACAAGTCCGGGAATCCCCTCGCATGCTTGTGCTGTGTAGGGAGTCGTAACCACATGCGATCATGGAAGCAGCTCTCAAGGGCCGAATGACATTCCCCATGATCTTGCACGTGCTATGTGCCTCGGGGACCTGTATGGATGAGCACCCATCCTTCCAGCAGGAGTTAGGGGATGCAGGCAGGCACTGTAGGCTGTCTGCGCATTGCCCACGGTGCAGTAGCGTGTGCAGTGTGCTGTCGCACAGAACGGCACTGCCATGTTCCGAGGAGTAAGTAGCTCCACCCAGACACCAGGGCGGGGACCGAACTTGTGAGTTGTCAACGGCCAGAGTGAAAAAAAAAAAAATTGAACAAACCTGCTGGTTGTTTCACCGGTGCAAGCACTTTGCATCTCGATCAAGAGCTCAGACAACCGTTACCGTAACGGGCCTCTCTCATTTCTTTTTCCTTCCGCCAAACCGAGAAAAAAATGCCAAGAGACGGCACACAACGACAGACCCGACACGGACGCCGGCGGGCCAGCCAGTCGCCGGAAAACACGCAAAACGAGGCTTTTCTGGCGAACCATGGTTGAACCTCCTGGTGCAATCCCGTAATCATGACGGTATCAAAAAGTCCCAGGGATCCAGCTTGTAATCCGTCAGTCAGGCCGCTGGTTACACAACGAAGCACTGTCTGTCGTGTCGTGCACGGGGAAATTTTGACAGCCAACGCGTCTCAAAAACGCGAACCACGCCAATGCGGACCGCGCCGCTATCGACGCAATCTCAAATTGTTTGGACTCAAGACCCAATCTGGAGTCGACGCGACCAAATGGGCCTGTCCGGGTTCGCCAAACAGTGGAAACGACTCCCCTTCTGTTCGAGCTGCTTTTCTGTGCCTGGCGAGAGTGAGGCAACTCTTGACGGGCTCGGGAGCTGAGCCATACGCTTACACGGTATGTGAGCCCGCTTGCAGTCAAGAAAAAAGCAATTCTTGACGGGGGTTCAAACGTAATCCGTAGTTGTCGTCATGTAGGTAAGAGTTGATAGAGCCGTCCATTGGTAGGGTAACACAACCCAACCCGACCACTCACTTCCAAGCGTCAACCAAACGCCGACAAGTACGGGAGAAACAAGAGATCGACGGTCTCGTCGTTCGTGGGTGACAACCGACCTCATTCGCTGCATCCGTCTGCTTTACCGCCTCTGACCTGGGACGTGCTGAGGAGGAAGAACCGGCGAGGCTGACATTCTCAAGATCGCTCCGTACTCGACGCAGTTAGATGGTGTCCTTGACCTGCACCTTGGCCTCTTTTGCCGTCTCGAGGCAAGAATAGTTCGTGCCCGGCCAGCAGATCCGTCGCCTTCTCGAACCCGTCCGGCACCTTCGAGCCATACTGCTTTGGGCTAAGCCCAACATCTCGCGATCAGTCTATCATTTGTGATAGGGCGATGATGTAGTATCAGAGGGACCGAACGCGCAGCACTTCCGCAGCTCTCTGCCGTGAGCACGGGCGAGGGCACGGTCTTCCGCTGGCCGTACGAACCACTCAACGGCCACCCTTGTTTTTCTGATTTTCTGTCCTTCACAGCCACTCAGACAAGGGTATTTTTCAACGAGTCCGTCCTTTTCCCCGCGTTCTCGTGTCCTGAGTGGTCCGCCGACACTCCAAAAATGCGGAATAACTCAGGGACGTCCAGCCGTTGTTCGCCGGGCCTTTTTTTTTTTTTTTTTTTTTTTGGGGGGGGGGGGGGGGGGGGGGGGGGGGGGGGGTTGGGGGGGGGGAAAAGGCC